>QPKB01000012.1:26239799-26332758 GCA_003546025.1 Camphora micrantha | reverse complement strand
GACAACCAAGGGCAACCGCAAGAAACTGAAGCGCCGCGACAACCCCTTGCGAACCTCAGCCTGCAAGAAAGCAGGTCTACCTCAAGACTGGTCTCCAAGACCTTCTCCAACACAAGAAGGTCCCGAAAGATCTGCAAGGCCAGCATATCCGCCCCGCTAAGGAGAACCGGTTTCTACCCTCTCTTGTACACAAAAGAGGAGAAACCAGCCCTCCACCAAACAAAATCCACCCAGCACGAGCCGGCTTATTCCTATAAGCCCGAGATCAAGTCGTGCATCATCAGGCCTCAGCGAGAACCTGTCAAGGCCTGTATTCCTGCAACTCGGCCCTTCATCTCAATAGGGGCCGAGCTCGCCAAATTTAAAGATTCGCTGCGACAGGCTAAGGACCGCGTCCGGATCCTGTCCTTGCCAAATTACAAAGAAGACAAGCTCGGCTGCTGCGCGCGAGGGACCACCTCCTTCGTGGCTAGAGCACAGCCCGAGCTAACTGAAGCTCAAATCGCTCGTCGTATGCGTCGCCGCGCGGCGTATCGGCAAAAGAGACTAGAGAAGCAAAGAGCCCAGCACTCCACGCTCCAGGTCTCTCAAAAATGGGTCGAAAAAGAAGCACCCAACCAAGTTGCTACTGTCCATATGGTTGGCAAAATCAGAAGGCGCCAGAAGTCAGCAACAAAAATCCATGTCAAGCGACCAGTGACTCGCAGCGTCTCCCGGGCGAGAAAACATAGAGAAGATTCTCCCACTCCTTCAAGTCAAGGACACCGGAGCAATCACTCTTCGAGCTCTTCATCCAAAAGAATGAGCTCCAGCTCAGTCACCAAGACGGTATCCTCATTCGACTCTCGAAGGATGAACGTCTTACTCACAAATGCTGAGCAGCCTCCGCCGCAAGATGACGTAGCCGCACGCATCCAGCAGCTGGAGCAGGGACAGCAGAGGATAGAAGCTCTTATGGAGAACTTACTTCTTACCCTCCAACGTCCACCAAATAATGAAGTTACTCCAAGTCACCACGAGGAGGAGGTAAATGAGTCACGCGCCCTTACCAAGAGGGACGTTGACGATATCCTCGCCAAAGCAAAGGAAGAGGATGCACTAAAGGAACACGGAATAGAGCCGCCATATCCCTTATGGATGGACTCGGTACCGTTTCCTACCAAATTCAAACAGCCCACTCTCCAAACATACACGGGGAAGGGCTCAGCCAGACAACATGTCATCCATTTCAAGATCCTGACGGGAGCCATCGCGGATCAAGACGCCCTCAAGATCCGTCTCTTCGCAAGTACCCTAAAAGGTACGGCCTTTGATTGGTACTCCACTCTTCAGGAGGATTCTATCCAAAACTGGGCCATGATGGAGACACGTTTCCTAACTCACTTCAAAGGTGAGGATCATCCTGTGACTATGGCTCAACTCTGCAGCCTAAAACAGGGAGAGAATGAGTCGACATACGACTACATTCACAAGTGGAAGGCAATGGCGTACAAATGTTTAGACGTACTGCCACAAGCGTCGCTGGTCGACATCTGCCGTAACAACATGAGAGCAAAGATACGCTCCATGATTATCGGCAACAAATCAAAGAATCTGGGAGAACTCCTAGAAGCATCTATGGAGGCTGAGACGGTGATCAAGGACCTCAGCAGTCAGAAATCATCAAAGAAGGAGCCGACCGCCATTGCAACCTCGAAGCAAAAGAAAAGGAGGTTCTCAATGTGCAAACCAAGTCAGCTCCGCAGCCACCAAAGAAAACTGAAAACAAAGGTGCAGGTAAGAGACCTGAACTCTCTGATGCCTTCAAAGAACGAGTAGAAAAGAAATACCCGTTCGATGAAGATGTCGAAGAAATCTTCGAGGCTCTCTTGGCAAACGGGAAGCTCACCCTGCCTGAACCCAAAAGACCAGGAGATGTTGGCAAAACCAACGATCCCCGGTACTGTCCATACCACCAGATGATCTCGCATCCTCTCAACCAATGCTTCGCTGTGAGAGAAAAGATCAACGAGATGTGGAAAAACGGAGTCATCACCTTTGACAAAAACTATGGGTCTGCCTCCGTCAACATGGTGTCATATGGACAAACACAAAAGTCACCAAAGAAGGTCACTACTTCCTTCAAGGTGACAAAAATGGCTCAAACATCCTAAGAGCTAGTCCCGTGCCCAACACCAGATGGACAGCCCATATGGGTACATCCCGATCTCCTGGAAGATGAAAACTGGGAGATCGTCAAAACAAAGCCGACCGCTCGACAGCGAAGGCAAGCCAGGAGACAACTCCGCAAGCTTAAACAGCAGGAGAATGCTCAACCAAAACAAGAAGTTAATCCTGAAAAGACAGAAACTTCCCCTACCCCTTCACTGGGGGTAGCAGAAAAGTCTCCTTCCGAGACTTCGAGGCCGGCAAGGAAATTCACCCTTCGTGATTTCATGCCATTACTACTAAAGACTGAAGACATGCAGGGGGGCATTATACTCTTGCAATTCAGTAATTGGATTCCCCATGGATGGGTACGAGTCCAGTGACACCGCCAATGACACCGATGAATGGGAAGAATCCCTCGAAACAGGAGAATACCTCTCCGACAAGGAATGGATCCCCGAATCCCACCTCATGCCGGTGATCTGGTATAACCCTTTACAGCCACAGGGATCTTGGTCTGATGATGAAGGAGACCAAGAGGTTGTTCAGGAAAATGCTGTTGACACAGCACCTGCCAATGCTCCGGTAGAACCCGATCAGGAGGAACCACAAGGAGTAGATGAAGAAGAAGATCTGGCTCCTATGCCTGATCTCGAAGAATATGCAAGGATCTTGCAGCTTCTTGCCATAGAGCAAGGACAAGATCACATCAATCAGCTTCATCGCAATCCAGAACCGGTGGTCCCGGAAAATCTACAGGAGTCCCCTCCAGTAACTCCTGAAAATGAAGAAAACTGCTGGGTGGATGATCCCCTTACATCAGAGGATGAATCTGACTCCCAACAATCCGTTCCGGAGACGTTTCCTATTGCTTGCAATGCGATAGTTCGAGACGACAGCGCCTCTGGAGCTTCATCTGCCAAGGCCACAAACTCCCATACTACATCAAGTAGTATGTCCTCTGATATTACTACCTCGGAGATGGCATCTTCTCAACCTTCGTCTTCTGAGACTGTCACATCAGAGTACAGACCTCTTCTGGCTGACTACCTTAAAGACGTCTCTACCGATGAAGTCTACCAAGTCAACTGGTCCCAGATGCCCAACCTCATGGGTGATGTCTGGACCGATGAAATTGTAAACAAATAAGACAAATTGCTGGACGCTGTTCAGGACTTGTTCCCGGAAAATGCTCCATGCAATGCAATCATTGAGGATGGTAAGGTTGACACGGAAGCATCTTCAGCGAATGAAAAGGATCAGCCCCTCAATCCAGAGGGTGGACTTCCGAATGAAGAACCGTCTCCAGAAGCACTCGAAGTTGGCAAAGGTACCCGCTCTGGCCGGGATTACCACAAAAACTACAATCTAACTTCTTCTTCTTATGTAAATCCTTCGGGACAGAATGTAAGCGCCCCAAGTGGCAACAATAATGAAAATGCAGGCCCTAAGGAGGCTTTCAAGTATGATTTGATTGAGCACTTTAGACACATACCTGCACGTCTGCACATCCTAGACTTATTACGAATGTCTCCCCAAACTCGTGATAGTCTCATTTCAGAACTGCAAAGACTGAATGTGGATGTCGACAAGCATGCCCCACAAGTCCTACAAATTGAAATGGACTATAGGGTTAAAAAATCAAATACCTCCTCAAAAGGAGAAAAGAAGAAGACTGAAGGATCTTGCGATGATTGCCTCTCAGTTCAAAAAGCAGCAAGTGCAACTATCGCCTTCACTAAGGAAGACCTCCTACTAGGCGAAACAAAGCACAACCGGCCCTTATACTTTACATGGTACATCAAAGAGATACCGATACACAAAGTACAGATCGATCCGGGTTCTGCCCTCAACCTCATCTCTACTTCGGCACTCGAAGAGCTGGGCATCCCGCCTAGCAAGCTGAGTCACACATCCGTGTCTATCTTTGGATACGATGGAAGTGCTCAGAAGCCTATCGGCAAGATTAGGTTCAAGTTGCAAATCGGTGATCTTATCTCTGAAGTCACTGTATATGCAATAAAGATCCCCTCATGCTACAACATCCTTCTCGGACGCCCCTGGATATACGAGAGTGGTGTTGTTCCTTCAACTCTTCATCAGTGCATCAAGTTTGTTGGCGACGACGGCTTGGTACATCGGGTATTTGCGGACAAAAAATCTTTCAAAGGCACAGAAGTCCATTTTGCAGACTCGCAGATGTACGAAGATGAAAACGAAGAAAAGGAGAAAGAAATAGCATCCTTTGCCGAAAGTCTCCAGAAAGATAAAGGCAAGGCTCCTCAGCAATCACCGGAAGAAAATCAACCATCCGGCAAAACCAAGGAGAGCAACCAATCTCCTTTTGTTGTCTCCCTCAAGTCGTCAAAGCCGCTGGTGATCACTACCAAGGCAAAGAAGACCATCTCAAAGATCTTCGAGAAGTCTTCCTCCGACTACGCAGGCACAAACTGCGAATGAATCCCCTAAAATGCTTCTTCGGTGTATTATCGGGTAAGTTCCTCGGATTCATAGTTCGGAAAGCGGGAATAGAGCTTGACCCTATCAAAGTCAAAGCTATCCTAGAAATGCCATCCCCAAAAACCCTGAGATAGTTAAAAGGGCTTCAAGGAAGATTGGCATACATTCGACGGTTCATCTCCAACCTGTCAGGGAAATGCCGTCCATTCTCCCGCCTAATGAAAAAGGGCGTGGACTTTGTCTGGGATGCTGAATGCGAAACTGCGTTCCAAGACATCAAGTCATACCTGACCAAACCTCCAGTACTGGTTGCCCCCACAACTGGAAAACCATTTATCTTGTACACAAGAGCCCTCGACCACTCTTTGGGAGCTCAACTTGCGCAAGGAAATCATGAGGGAAAAGAAGCTGCTCTATACTATCTCAGCCACATGCTGGTAGGTGCAGAGCATCGCTACTCTCCAGTCGAAAAAGAATGTCTTGCAGTGATGTTTACTGTACAAAAGCTACGTCACTATCTGCTGTCCAACACAGTATACCTGATCTCGAGGATCAATCTCCTGAAGGTCCTTGTCACAAAAGCAGGTTCCCTCAATGCCCGACTGGCAAAATGGTCTATCCTCCTGTCACAATTTGATATTAGGTATGTACCACAAAAAGCAATCAAAGGTCAAGCTCTGGCAGACTTTCTTGCAGAGCATCCGTTGCCTGAAGATTCTCCACTCAGGGATGATCTCCCAGACAAGTCAATCTACAACGTGGAGGCTTCCTTATCAAAATCTTCCTGGGATATGTACTTCGACGGTGCAACCAGGACAAGTGAAAAGGGAAATCAAATATCAGGGATTGGCATCCTCTTTGTTAGTCCCGACAAATACATGATTCCACACGCCTTCTCGCTACTGGAACCATGTTCAAACAATGCAGCTGAGTACCAAGCCCTGATTGTAGGATTGGAACTCGCCCTCGAATTCGGCATCACAGTGCTAGAAGCCTTCAGGGATTCTCAACTGATCGTCAACCAGATGAATCAGAAATTTGAAATCAGGAAGCCTGATCTGTTGCCTTACTACAACAAGGCGCAATCACTTCGGCAAAAATTTGACATCTGTCATATCACCCACATCCATAGAGGCGAAAACATCCGTGCAGATGCCCTGGCTGGACTCGCCGCCTCTATGGCGGTCCAAGAAGGAGAACACATGTAAGTTACAGTGTGTGAGAGAAGGATTCTCCCTCCCCTCAATACACACGAAGCAGTTGCTGAGTGCCACCAACTGGTTGGAAGTCGGATCTCCATCCTCAGACCTCCGATCGGCGACTGGAGGGATCCGTTCATTGATTATATTATGCTCGGAATCCTACCTGAAGATCCAAAAGAACGGGTAAGTGTTCAAAGACGAACCCCAAACTTTCATCTGGACATTCCTTCAAAGATGCTCTACAGAAAATCCTACAATGGAGTACTTCTACGCTGCTTATCACAACAAGAAGCTAAAGAAACTCTCGAAGAGGTGCATGCTGGTCTTTGTGGAGCTCATCAGGTTGGTCCAAAGCTCTACGATCAGATAAAAAGGTTAGGTTATTATTGGCCTACCATGGTAGCTGACGCAATGCAATTTGCTAAACGCTGCCAACAATGCCAAGTTCATGGAGACTATGTCCACATGCCTCCAAAATGGCTACATCCTACAACAATTTCATGGCCTTTCGAAGCCTGGGGTATGGACATCGTAGGTCCTGTCTCCCCTCCATCAAGCAAAGGTCATCGCTTCATCTTCGCCGCTACGGATTATTTCTCCAAGTGGTCAGAAGCTTTTGCGCTCAATGAAATGAAGACCTCATCAGTCCTTCAGTTCTTGCGCACCAACATCATTTGTCGCTTCGGCATACCTAAAAGATTCATCCATGATAACGGACCACAATTCCGTGATCACAGATTCTACAGGTTCTGCGACAAATACAAAATCCAAAGTTGTCCTTCAACTCCGTACAATCCGGCGGCGAATGGACTGGCAGAGGCCTTCAACAAGACACTCTGCAAAATTCTCAAGAAAATGGTCTCTAGCCACAAAAGGGACTGGGGCGACAAACTATCCGAAGCTTTGTGGGCCTACCGAACCACCGTTCGAGGACCGACCCATAGCACGCCATTCTCCTTGGTCTATGGATGCGAGGTTGTTGTCCCTTTAGAGGTACAAATTCCTTCCTTAAGGGTATCTCTACAAAATGACATGACGCAAGAAAGCAATGTCAAATTAAGACTCCAAGAGCTGGACAATCTCGATGAGAGACGGCTCGAGGCACTCCAAAGCATTGAGCTCTACCAAGCACGCATGGCTAGATCTTTCGACAAAAAGGTCAGGCAACGCGCCTACAAAAAGGGTGACTTGGTTCTTGCGGTAAAATGGCCGATGGTTTTCGCTCACAACTCCAAAGGCAAATTTGAACCAAAATGGGAGGGACCCTTCGTCATCGGCAAAGTCTTCTCCAATGGCGCATACGCACTTCTAAACATGGAAGGTGATAGATGTATGCTACCCATCAACGGCAAGTTCTTGAAGCGGTACTACCCTTGAAGACTTCCTCCACTGGGTCAGAGCGACGCCTGCAAGGCCAAAGCCTATTTCTAGGTACTTGCTCATCAAACCCACTCCTTTTGGAATTTTCACCTTTATGTTGAACTTTCAAAACAATGCTTGCTTTCATCGTTTCATTGTTCAAAAGAAAATTAAAATCAGAAAATCTAAGTTTAAGAGCCTCTTCCCAAACTTAACCAAAATTTTCGATCCTTGAACCCAAAATTCTTGGTTTGAAACAAAAATCAGGACTTAGGAATTTCCACCCTAGTCCGCCTTACCTTTTACCGCCAAAAATGGTTTTAGGTCAAAATTTACGACCCTCGTGTCTAAAAACAAAAATCGGGAAAGCGATGTCAAGTCGATACTCGCAAAAACCCATTGGAAGGATGCGAACCCCATTCGATACTTCCAAAACCTCAAAATCGCAAGGAAGCAACACCTTGTTGATACTTGCAAAATTTCAAAAATCGTGGAGACGCAACATTCCAGTTGATATCCACAACCCAAATGTCAAAAGAAAAACAAAGGTTCGAAAAAACCTCAAATTTCAAAAATCGTGGGGAGGCGACATTCCATCGATACCCGCAAAACGAAATTTTTGAAGAAAAAGCAGGGAAGCGACGCTTAGTCGATACTTGCACCCAACTTCGCGAGGAAGCGACATTCCATCGATACTCGCAACCGAATGAGCAAGGAGGTGACATTCCATCGATACTTGCAATACCATTCAGCAGGGAGGCGACTCTTAGTCGATACTTGCATTTTTGAAAACCAAAAACCTGGCTTTCACGCCAAAAACTCGGCTTTCACGCCAAAAAACTCGGCTTCCACGCCAAAAATCGGCTTTCACGCCAAAAATCAAAACAAAATCTGGCTCTCATGCCAACAAAACAAAACTTGGTTTTCAAAAAATCCGGCTTTTACGGCAAAAATCGGCTCACATGCCAAAAATCCGGCTTTTACGCCAAAAACAAAAATCGGCTCTCATGCCAAAAATCCAGCTTTTACGCCAAAAACAAAAAATCGGCTCTCATGCCAAAATCCGGCTTTTACGCCAAAAACAAAAAATCGGCTCTCATGCCAAAAATCGGCTTCCATGCCACATCGGCTTTCACGCTACCAAAATTTGGCTTTCACGCCACCAAAATCGGCTTTCATGCCACCTCAAAATTTTCGGCTTTCAAGCCATCAAAAACCAGGCTTTGTGCCACAAAATCTGGCTTTCATGCCAAAACAACACTTTTGACAAAAGATTTTCACAAAATGATAACCTTTTGATCAAGATTTTCAAACAAACATTCTCATCCAACTTTTGCTTATTTTCAACAAAAAGAATTTAAGTAGAACAAGGGGATACAAAAAAATAGAGTGCCAAAATATTTATACATGGAGGTACAAAAAAAAAATGAAAGAAGAAAGTTTGTTACAAGAGAAATTCAAAAGCTCAGTCCATCATAGTCTTCAACCAAAGACTGAGGTCCTCGAGCAGACTCTTAGCCTCAGCCTCCAAAGTTTCCAGGCCACGCTTCTTCAAGATGCTGCCATAAAATGCGGCAAAAACCGCGATCCATCTTCAGCACGAGGGAATTCCTCCCAAAGAAGTTGCCATCGCTCATGCTCCCGAGTCTTTCTTCGGAGATTCCCGTCAACCTCTTCCCACACCTGTTGAACGGCCGCATTGGAAGATCTGGCAGATCGGCGAGGTGCATCAGTAACAAGGCCCTTACCCTTGTTCGTTCTGGAGGAACCACCTGCAAAAGTCAGAAAGGAAGAAATCAAGCACCAAATGACAGAATTTTGCTAGAAAAAAAATCCTAACGAAATTTTGGCATGGTTCCGGGGCAATTTCGAATAAAAGGGAGGCACCCCGAAAAAGAAAGGAAGATTGAAGATGAGCTCAACATTGCTGCGAGCTCATAATCAATGAAGGATTCTCGAAGAAGACTCGAATTCAAACATTGCTGCGAGATCAAGCCTTTCTTCTCAAATCTTTGCAAGATCAGAAAAGAGCTCAACATTGCTGCGAGTTCAAAATTCCAAAACTTGCAAAGCTCCTCGAAATTCTGCGAGACTGGAGAAGTGGGCTCAACATTGTTGCAAGCTCCAAAAATCCCAAGACTTGCAAGAAAATTCGAGGTATGCATCATCATGCTCCCAATTCCATTTACCAAAAATCATGCATAAAACCATCATGCATTAGATGCTAGGAAAACTTTGATAAAAGTTTGACCAACTCCAACCCAATTTGGTCAAGACCAATCAAACTTTGTCTAAGTCAAAATCCATGTTGACTTGACCTAGAAATTCTAGCCTTTTATCTTGATGCATTAAAAAAAAAATGCATGACCATCTTGAATTGCATAAACCTCATATCATGGTGAGCAAAAAAAAAGAAGAAAAAAAAAACCTCTTCAAAAAAAAAAAAGGGGGGGGTTGGCCCATGGGACGTGGCCCACAGGCCACGTGGCTGTACGGCCAGGTCCGTACGGACCTGTCCGTACAGCACAAAAAAAAAAAAAAAAGAGAAAAAAAAAAAGAAAAAAAAAGGGGGGAGAAATAAAAAAAAGTAAAAAAAGGAGAACGTGTGCAAAAAAAAAAAAGAGGAAAAGAAAACACATAAAAAAAAAAAAAAAGAGGAAACTTTTCTACATCTACATAGGGTTTTTTTTCTTGGAAAAAGAAGACCTACTTGAAGCCATGGAGAAGAAGAAGAAGAAACTTGAAGATCCTCGAGAAATTCTTTATCTTGGAGGTTTTTGCAAAAAGAAAGCAACAAGAGAAAGAAAACCCATCTCCATTGCTTTTATAGAAAAAGCAAACCAAAAGAGGAAAGGAGGAGAAAAGCAAGGAGGTAAGTGCTAAAAATTAGCAAACTTCCTAAAAGAAAAGGAGATTTGAGATATTCTCTCCTAAAGAGGAGATTCTTGAGAAATTCTCTCCAAAAAGAAAGGGGATTTGAGAAACTTTGAGAAAATCTCTCCCAAAATCAAGGAAACTTGAGAGATTCTCTCCAAGTAAGGATATTTTTAGATATTCTCTACACAAAAGGGATATTTTTAGATATTCTTTACAAAATGACGCCACATGAGATCTAAGCCATTTTTTTCAAAAAGCTTAAGGTCCCATAGGTTAGCCCATATGAGCCAGGTTTGACCACCTAGGCACTAAAAGTGGCTTTTAGTCAAAATTTCTCTTACCAAGAGCATACAAAAATGGTTCCATGCCTCTCTTGAGTTGATTGGACCATACAAAAAATTCCAAGCTTCATAGGCTCCCAAAAGAAACCTAAACCATCCAACCCCATGCACCAAATCAAGCCACAATCTTGAAATTGACATTCCACAAAAACCAAACCACTCCAATGGACCCAAAATTGTCCCAAAGAGTGACCAAAAACCAAACCATGGTCCCCTAACTTGCCACATACAGCTTGTTAGGTCACAAGACCGAAACCAAAACCAAAATCCCGACCCCCTAACTCGCCACATACAGCCTGTTAGGTCACAAGGTCAAAAACCAAAAAACCTTCTTAACCGCCTAATGTGCCACATAAAGCCTTTAGGTTCACAAGGTTAAAAGGGAAAACCCAAAACCAAAAACCCATATCCAAATGTCATTTCAAAATCCTTGCCTTGAGACGGTACATGACCCCTCTCATTACCGCGAAATCCCTTGGAAGCTCAAAAAAGCAACTCCATCAAGAGAAAAACACTCAAGACTCTTGGTCAAGCAAGAAGATCTCTTTCAAATTCTCTTCGAGAGACACCGACTGCTAGAGCTGAGCACCTTGTCGCTGTACCTCGAGGGAGCATTTGTTGACACCAAAAATGTCACTATGTCCCTTCAACACCAAAAGCTACATGGAGCCACATCCTGCCACAACTAGGAAGGCGCTACTTCAATCACCAGATCTTTTCAGAATCAAATAAAAACTGCAAGATCCTTCAAAGCAGCCAAAAGAGGGGTACACATGAAGTTTCGGGCCATTTCGACGTCATTTGGCCTAACTTCACTCCTCCGACAGCCAGACAGGAGCTCCCGGCAGCGACAGTGTCGAAGATTTCAAAACTTCGATCAGAGCCTACGGATGGTCTCAGAATACCTCCAAAAGGCCCCATGCCAAATTTCAAGTCAAACGGACAACGTTTGACCCTTCATCAACTCTCGGGAAGCAAAAATAGGCCTACCGGCGGCGGAGCACCCCGGAATCATGGCATCCAAATTGGAGCTAATGGATCATCTCAAAATGACTCCAATAGGTCCCCTGTCAAGTTTTAGGTCAAACGGGCATCGTTTGGCCTAGTTTCAAAGCTCGGCATTTTCCTCGAGGTGAAATCAAGGCAAGCATTTGCGGGACCCCAAAAGGCTTCAAAACTCAAACCAAAGCTCATGGTTGGTCTCACTTACTACTCAGGAGGCTCCCTGTCAAATTTCAGGTCAATCGGACATCGGTTGACCACAGGTCAAAGCTCGGCATTTCTCTCATGGCGAAATCAAGGCGAGCATTTGCGGGACCTCAAACGGCTTCAAAACTCAAACCAAAGCCTATGGCTGGTCCTATCTACTGCTAAAAAGACTCCCCGTCAAATTTTAGGTCAATCGGACATCGTTTGGCCTAGTTTCAAAGCTCGGCATTTTCCTCGAGGCGAAATCAAGGCGAGCATTTGCGGGACCCAAAAAGGCTTCAAAACTCAAACCAAAGCCTATGGTTGGTCCTATCTACTGTTCAAGAAGCTCCACGTCAAATTTCAGGTCATTCCGACATCGTTTGGCCTAGTTTCAATGCTTGACAAAAATCGGCAATGCCGCACAACAAAATCTTCGGCTTTCCAGAAAAATAGGAAACTTTGTGCTCCAATTTGCGTGGCTTCTCGTCGGGTTTTCTTCAAGAGAATCAGGCCAATAAATGAGGGGAAATGTCAGGGAAAATACAGAAGAAAAAAGAATGAAAAAAGATTGAAAAACGGCGAAGAAAAGGCGACCGAACGGCGGCCGAAAAATGGGCCCAAGGCCCATGGTCGCCGGCGACCATGGCCCAAGGTCGCCAGCCCCATGGTCGCCGGCCACCATGGGTGCATGGTCGCCAGCGACCATGGAATTCCGGTGACCCAAAAGTCGCCGGAAGACCCCTTTTTCGGGTCCTTTTCGCGTTTTGAGTTGATTGGCCCCTGTGATTTTTCCAAAATCTGATTTTTCGTGCATGAAATCCATCGATCTTCGTCAACATCACGGATTCGCCCCCAAAATCATTGGATGATCATTAGATGCCTCGAAATCGCCAACCGGACGACAAAGAAAACACACTTTCTGCCCGCCCGATTGTGAAATCAACAGGACAGATGTTGCCGGCACGTCGACATTAATCAATGTCTGAAATTGCATCGCCATCCGACATCAAACAACATATGGATCCACCGGCAATCATCGCAAGAAGAATTCCAAAAGACGCGGCGCGGCCCGCGACTCTTCAAGCGACTTGGCGACCAATTAATGAGGTTAAATGACCCATTTTTTGACAAGTTAATGCGGTCATTAACTCATTATTTTGGACGGCCCAATCAAAAGCAAGCAAATGAGAGTTACAAGTCAAAGGATTTATGGCATTAAAGCCATGAAACTCCTCCCATGATGGGGATTAAAGACAATTAAAAGCTCATTATTCTCCATCGGCCAATCAGATTCAAGGAAAAAGGAGTTACGAAACAAATAATTTAAAACTTGTAACTCCTCCCATTGTGAGCATTAATGCATTCAATGCTCATAAACCCTCCTAAATGGCCACCAAAGGCCTATAAATAGGAGGGCATTCCAAAGAGGAAAAAAAAATGAAAAGAGAAAAGAAGTCAAGAGAATTGCCCGGAAAATCCAGAACTCCTGCAACTCTGTTGCAAGACTACCAAAAGGTGATTGAAGCACCCTTGGGGGGCCACCCCCCCAAGGACCTCCCTTCTTCTACCAACATGGCTAAAACGTGGCTTTTCAGCCCGTTTACTTAGCTTTTTATCGGATATAAGACCTTCTCTTGGTCTTTGTCCTTTAAAAATCTGAGGTTAAAAAGCCAAGCCAAGAATCCAAAAATCATATTCTCATCTGCATGGACGACGGAGGAGCCCATACATGACTCGCGACTGTCGATCTGAACGTGTCCCCACAATCGAATGAGAAGTCAGATTCCTTTTCTTGATTTCTATTGTACTTTATTTTTCTTTTAGAGATAAAAATCACAACTCTTGTCTTTCATAATGGATAAGACCTGTAAATCACCTTTCACGGCAACAAATGAAATCGCCTTTCACGGCATATAAAAAAAAACCCTTTTGTCTCTTTTCTTAAAATATGTGTGCAATGGGAAACTAGAAAAAGTTTCATTTCCCCTTTCTACTTGTGAAGGTGGATCTTCGGATCACCGTTTCTAAATTCCAAGTGGAAAAGTAAAATTGGCATACCCGTACAAAAAGAAAGAAAGATGTTGATACCCTTTACTTTTTTTCTCCTCCCCTCCGCCGTACCCCGAAAGACCCAGGGCGGAGGCAGCGGGAGAGAGGGAAGAATCGGGTCCATCAACCCCAGACATCAAATAACTCGACGACCAAAATTGGATTTAAAGGCATCATATTCCTTTTGGAAATGGAACCCAATTTTTGACATTGCTCACATGTCTTACAAAAATCATGTGCATTTTTAAATAACGTAGGCCAGTAAAATCCAGATTGCAAAATTTTGTGAGCAGTCTTCTTGGCAGAAAAATGGCCACCATAAGCATGAGAGTGACAAAACGATATTACACTATTTATTTCATGGTCAGGAATGCATCTCCTAATGATTTGATCTGGGCAGTATTTAAAAAGTTATGGTTCATCCCAAAAAAACTGTTTCACCTCAGTGAAGAACTTGTTTTTATCTTGATGCGTCCATTCTTTTAGAATTTCACCCGAAGCTAGATAATTAGCAATGTCAGCATACCATGGAGAATGGAAAAATGTGGCAAATAATTGCTCATCAGGAAAGGTGTCCTGGATTGGTAAGGGTTCTAAAGTGTTGGAAAGGACAAGCCTAGAAAGATGATCAGCCACCACATTTTCTACTCCTTTCTTATCCTTGATTTCAATATCGAACTCTTGGAGTAGGAGGATCCATCTGATCAGTCTGGGCTTGGCATCTTTTTTAGAAAGAAGGTACTTCAGCGCAGAATGGTCAGTAAAGATCACAATTTTGGATCCAATTAAGTAGGAATGGAATTTATCCAGTGCATAGACCACAGCCAATAGTTCTTTCTCTGTTGTAGAATAATTAATCTGTGCACTGTTTAAAGTCCTGCTAGCATAGTGAATCACATATGGTTTCTTGTCCCTACGTTGCCCAAGAACTGCCCAATTGCATAATCGCTAGCATCGCACATGATTTCGAAGGGCAGGCTCCAATCTGGAGGTTGCATAATTGGAGCAGTCGTTAACATGTCCTTAAGCTTGGTAAAAGCCGCTTGACATGCCTCCGTCCACTCAAATTCTGCTTCCTTTAGCAGAAGGTTAAATGGTCTAGAAATGACACTGAAATCTTTTATGAACCTTCTGTAGAATCCGGGATGCCCTAAGAAAGATCTTACATCTCTTACGGTTTTTGGGGCGGGCAAATTGGAAATTAAATCTATTTTGGCTTTGTCCACTTCCAACCCTCTAGACGATACAATGTGGCCAAGGACAATCCCTTGTCGTACCATAAAATGACATTTTTCCCAATTCAGTACTAAGTTCTTTTCTTCACACCTAGAGAGGACCTTAGTTAAGTTGCTCAAACAATCTTGGAATGAATCTCCAAAAACTGAAAAATCGTCCATGAAGACTTCGAGAAAACGTTCCACCATATCACTAAAAATACTCAGCATGCACCTTTGAAAGGTTGCACGAGCATTACACAGCCCAAAGGGCATCCGTCGATAAGCAAAGGTACCAAAGGGGCATGTGAAAGTTGTTTTCTCTTGGTCTTCTGGGGCAATCTCTATTTGATTGTATCCAGAATATCCATCTAAGAAACAATAATACTCATGGCCAGCTACCCGTTCTAAAATTTGGTCCAAGAAGGGTAGAGGGAAATGATCCTTTCGTGTGACAGCATTTAATTTTCTATAGTCGATACAAACTCGCCAACCTGTGGGTACACGGGTTGGAACGAGCTCATCATTAGCATTACGGACTACAGTGACGCCGGCCTTTTTAGGTACAACTTGGGTAGGGCTGACCCATTGGCTATCCGAAATTGGATAGATGATACCCACATCTAGAAGTTTCAAAACTTCAGCCCTAACCACTTCCTACATGGTGGGGTTTAACCGGCGTTGCATTTGACGAGAGGGTTTTGCATTCTCCTCCAAATAGATATGATGTGTACACACGAGGGGATTAATTCCCTTAATGTCAGCCACGGTCCAAGCAATTGCACCTTTGTGCAGTTTGAGCACTTCTAAGAGTTGGACTTCTTGGTCCTTGTCAAGGTGTGCAGAAATGACTACAGGAAATGTTTCATTTTCTCCAAGGTATGCATATTTCAGGTGAGAGGGCAAGGGTTTCAACTCAGGTTTGGGTGGCCTCACCTGAGATGGAAGAGACGAAGTACCAGTTGGTACCAACTCTTCAAAAAAGGGTTTGCCTACAGTGTTGACCATTTCAACAGTGCTATCAAAAGTTTCTTTACAAAGGGTCAATTCCTCAACTGACTTATTGGAATCGGAGATCAATTTTTCAAAAGTTTCCGCTGTAAGAACACTGATCAAATCTACTTCTTCAAGGTCAATGTTATCATCCCGTGGTTGTTTGCAAAGGTCAAAAACATTTAACTCTAATGTCATGTTACCAAAAGATAGCGTCATTTTTCCATTCCAGCAATTGATCAGTGCATTGGATGTGGCTAAAAATGGTCTCCCCAAAATTACCGGAATCTGAGCATGAGGATCTGCCACAGGATGAGTGTCTAGCACAATAAAGTCTACTGGAAAGTAGAACTTGTCAACTTGCACGAGCACATCCTCTACTATCCCTCTCGGTCTTTTGATTGATCGATCTGCGAGCTGCAGAGTAACCTGGGTGGGTTTGAGTTCACCCAGTCCCAATTTTACATAGACCGAGTAAGGTAGTAAGTTGACACTTGCCCCAAGATCAAGCAGCGCTTGTTCAATTTGATAATTTCCAATAATGCACGAAATTGTGGGGCATCCTGGGTCTTTGAATTTAGGGGGTGTGTCGTGCTTTAGAATTGCACTAGCTTGCTCAGTGAGAAACACTTTCTTTTGTACATGTATCTTACGCTTCAACGTGCACAATTCCTTAAGAAACTTTGCGTAAGATGGGACTTGTTTGATTGCGTATAACAACGGGATGTTAATTTTAACCTCTTTAAGCACATCCAAGATTTCCTAGTTTTGTATTGATGGCTTGGGAGGAGCTAATCGGTTGGGAAAAGGCGGTAAGGGCTTGAATCCCGGAGGAATTGGGCTTTTCTCCTTGATAGGAGGGACTTTATTTTCATTCCCTTCCTGATCTGAGGATGCAGGTTGTTTATTTTTTTCCAGATCAGGCTTTTCAGTCTCTTTACCACTACGTAGAGTAGTGACAGCTTGAACCTGCTCCTTTGAATTTGACGAACCACCTTGATGAACCTCATATTGCCCTTTTGGATTGGGCTGTGGTTGGGCTGGAAAAGCCCCCTTATTTTGTGCTTCAATCAATTTGCAGAGGTTCTGCATGGTGTTCTGTAAATTCTCAAAGTTTTGATCATTTTTCTTGTTAATGGACTCTTGATTCACCATAAACTTAGCCACAAGTTCATCCCAAGGTGTCGTTTGAGTTGTAGGGGGTGCCATTTGCTGTGTGTTTGGAGCATATGTACTAGGAGTACCCCCATATTGATTTGACATTTGGTTGAAATTGGGCGGAGTAGCATTTGGGCCATTCCTCCAACTAAAGTTGGGGTGATTCCTCCAATTAGGGTTGTACGTGTTACCCAAAGAATTATTGAACTGCCAGTTGTATGTGTTGGTGGCATTTGCTTGCTCGTGAAACACTTCTTGAAAAGCAGGGAGTGTTGGACACTCTGAAGAAATGTGTTTATCACTAGCGCAGATGCCACAAACTATAGTAGGTTCCTTATTCTTCACAAATTTCAAGGACTCAACTTCTCTTGTAAGATAGGCAATTTTTGCTTGAAGATCATCATTTTCTTTTAATACATATAACCCCCCTCCCTTGGCTTGATTCGATTGCTTTATGGGGTCTATACCTTCAGATGTGTCCCAATTTTGTGCACTATCTGCCAGGAACTGAAGATAGGTCCATGCTTGATTTGGATTTTTCGCCATGAACTCCCCATTGCACATCATCTCCACGAATTGACGTGTTTCTGGACTAAGTCCATCATAAAAGTGACCAATTGTATTGTGCAATTCAAATCCGTGGTGGGGACATGCAAGGAGTAGTTCATTAAAGCGTTCCCAACACCTATAATAAGACTCCTTGTCTTTTTGTTTAAAATTCATAATATTCCTCCGTAAGGTGTTGGTCTTATGTAATGGAAAAAATTTCTTCAAAAATTCCCGGACCATGTCGGACCATAGAGCAATCGAATTGGGCTGTAGGGAGTGAAGCCATGCCTTAGCCTTATCTTTGAGGGAAAATGGAAATAAACGAAATTTGATAAGGTCTTCCCTCACATTATTGAAGTGTAGTGTTGCACACACTTCTTCAAACTCTTTTATGTGCAAATATGCACTTTCCGATTCAAGTCCATGAAATTTGGGGAGAAGTTGGATTACACCCGGTTTGATATCAAATTGACCCGCACCTGCGGGTATAACCATGCACGACGGTGTAGCTTGTCGTGTAGGGTGAAGGTAATCACGTAAACTCCTAAGTGGTTGATTCACCTCCCCATTATTATTGGGTCCATTCCCATTACCGTTCCTAATTTCATCATTATCACTATGCTCATCAGCCATATTGGAAATCCTAAGAGAATCAGGAGATCTAGATTCGTATAATTTAATCAATCTCTTGACAGGTGATTCCTTCCTTTCTAACCGATTTGAGGTGTCCCTCTGCCAAGAAGGTGAAGGTCTTTCTTTCTTTTTTGGAATTTTGAAAAGTTTTTTTCTCTCCTTTTTTTTATTTTTTTTTATTTTTTAAGAAACCTAGAAAGAAAAACTACCTAAGGTCCGTTTTTAGATTTAAAAGAATATTCCCAAATTCTTACAAAGTCTTAATCTTAGAGAGTTTGATATCTCTAAGGAAAGTTCTCAAACTCAATTCTATGAAACTGGCCCGACCAGGTAAGTCCCCAGATCAGTGGTGGGGTCACGATGCGTTGCAAGGGTCCCGCTTAAAAACCACCTTCTAGAACAAGAGACTTGTCTCCCTAATCTAATGGGACAAGACTTGCCTAGACATCGAACCAATCAAGAAAGGCAGTTTGTTCGGCTTTCCAAAGAAATAACTAACCTTCTTAAAAAAAAAATTCCAGCAAGTTTTTAAGAGTCCTTTTAAATTTAAAAACAACTAAAGTAACCAAGTTTCCAATAAAAGTTCTGAAATTTTCAGATTTAGGAAAAATTGGTGGCCAAAAAGCCGAATTTGCACGATCTAGGACTTGCCTTTGTGAGGGAAAGTTCCAGAATTTTTTTGGAAACTTTAAAAACCTAAAAAATATGAAAAAAAAAACTGATTTTAACACACCTTAATTAATCCTAACCAGCAACTAAAAAAAAACGACCTAAACTAGTCCAAATTAGAACAAGTAAACTAGGCAATTTTCCAAAATTGATGTGATTTTTGAAAAAAAATCAGAAAAAATAATTTTTTCAGATCTGAAATAGTCCCAATTTTATCAAAAATCAGAGATTAAAAATCCACTTTTTAATGCAATAGGGCTGGTCCAAACATTCCATGCATGCTACCCTTAGATCTAGAATGATTACGGAATAGTAAAGGCACACCCACAAAGCAATTAAAAAGATAGGTTGGAAAAATTACCTTAAGCGAAGAAAAACTCCCCGGCAACGGCGCCAAAAACTTGATCGTCAGCCCCAAGTGCAAGGCCGCGATTGTAGTAATAACTCGGTGAAGTCCGAGGTCGATCCACAGGGAGTAATTAATTGCAAAACCTGTCCTATTGAAAAACTAATCTAGCCTATCAAAAATCTATATAAATAAATCTCTATGAAACTAAAATTAAAATTTAATTACAAATCCAAATTAAAAATTACAATCTCAAATAAGAAAAAAAAATATAATCTAAAAATCCTAATATAAAAAGACTGCAAAAACATAAAAGACATCAAACCACCAATTGCATAAAAGTAAATAAATCATGCATTAAAAATAAAAATCCATTAATAATATCATTCAGAAATAAGAATAAAAAAAAAGAATTCTAAATATTCTTATTATGGAAATCACAATGTTATATTGGTAAGATTAATAAAAAGACTGCAAAAACACCGCACCAAGTGCGTACTGTCACTACCCACAAACACACGATGCCGATCCAAGGCGGGACACCTTGACCTCACTAATTGCGTCTTTTAAATTAAAGTAAACCAATAAACTAGAAATTTCCCAAAGTAGTCAATCAAAAAATAAAAAAATATATATATTTCCTTACCCTAGATCGAATACATGAAGAAAATAGGACTTGCGCATAATCTCATCTTCAAGTCTTCAATCCTTTTTACCAATGGAGAAGTAGATGGCTGGTTGATGATGGAGCGACGGCAGCAATGGCGGCGGCGTGACGGCGTAGAAATCCAAGTGGTGGTGTGCCTTAGGGAAGGCCTTGGATGAAATTGTGATGGAAGGATGAGAGATGGAGAAAAATTAATGGAGAAAGGGAAATTATGGGTTGCTGGTCGTCCAAGAGGGATGGAGATATGGAATGCCCGTGCAACCCCTTTTTTGGCTCATTTTATAATTTTTTGATAACTTGGGTTGCAAGGTTTTGATTTGGGTAAGGATTAGTAGTGTGGGGTCCAAGTTGGATTAGGATTAGGAGAGTTTTAGGAGAGTTTCAAGGGATTTTCCAACTCCTTATCTTCTTGGATTTCCTAGCACACCATCCTACTAAAGGTAGGATTTATTTATTTCTCATGCAACTTTCCCACTTGGGCCCACTTTAGATTTAATTCAAGATTTGAAACAATATGGGCAGCCCCTTTTTGTGTTGTGTTAGACGTGTGATAGCATTAGGAATGGGGTGTTGGACGTGTGATAGTCTTTGAGAAAATCTTGGGTTGCAAGATTTCAAATCTTGGAAGCCTATCTTGATTGAAACCCAAATTGTAGAGTCTTTAAGGAAACTTGGACTCTTTGGAAGTTATCTCCAACTTGATTGCTTAGAAAGATCTTCCCAATTTTTTTTTGAACTCTTCATGGCTTGGAAAAGTATCCTTAGATGGGCCCACTTTCTCTCATTGGAATTTATGCCAAATGTAGACGGGTCCCATGGTGCATTTGCTTCATCAATTCTCTTTCGCGAGCCCCAATTTTTGAAATTCCCTGCAAAAATAAAAAATAAATATCAAAGAGTAATCTATTCATATAGGGAAGGAATTATGCAAGATGCGGGCCCAATAAAATGTCACCATTTTATCAAATCTTCAATTAAATCAATGGTGAAAATAAAATTCATCATTTTATTTGTAAATAAAAAGTTATGAGAAATTTATGACTTCCAATGCCAAAAATAGAGAAATTCATGATTCTATGTAAAAATGCAATTTTTCAATGAATTTTGACTCGGATTCAAACTTTGATGCCCATAAACAATTAAGTTATTACCACTTCCCAAAATAAGAGGCCAACAAAGGTTGTAATACAATTCCAAAAGTATATAAAAATCCCAAAATGTGATCCATCGAACTCATGACCCATCCAAACGTCTACATGACGTCGTCGGGTTGCCACTCACGTGCTAAGGCAGGCCCAACGGCCTCCTCCTCGCACTCCGCCTCAAAGGGAAGGTCTCCTGCGCCTGGTCACCAAAAATACAAGCATCAAACACGACGGTTTGGCAAGAAATCATTTTAAGTGAAAGCATGTAAAACAAGGTTTAATCGAGAACATAAGGAAATACTTTACTGAACGTAAAACAATACTTACGAAACACTTTTCTAAATCGAAGACAAACTAACATGAATGCATAACATATATATCATGAATAGTAAATCCACAAAGAGCCCATCCTTTCTCTATCATTTATAAATGAAAAGAGTAAGCACGCACGACAAGCACGAATATACATAATATAGCACGACACGATTCCCACAAAAACGGGATTCCGGCCGCGGAACCGGACACGCACGATGTGTAATAAATACACTACTAATCTGCAGTTAGTTCACATGTTTAAGGACCCCCAGACAGTGGATCAGACTGAAAGGGCAGTCCAAGCTCTGTGGTGTTCACTTGAGTTCATGAATGCACAAAACACGCTAAACACGAGTCAAACATATCGAAAATAAAAGGGGAAATCACTTGTCACGACAAGACGAGGCACGACTAGCAAAATGCATAATATATATGCTCACAACTTAGAGAAGTGATCCCCATTTAAATACTTGAAACACATCTTAGAACGAACTTGCAAACTTGATTTCAAAACGAGTACACGATGTAATTTGCGGTCTTAAATCAACGCTTAAAACACGATAATTTTATCAAGTACATACTTAGGCTATTCATTGACCATTGGTTGATTGGAACTCTATGTTTAAAATACAAGGATTGGTGTCCCCGAAGTTAGTGCATAGCATGGAGTTCCATTCACACAATGTCTATTTAAAGTCCTTAATATAGCCTAGTTTTCAAATTTTAAAAGAAAAGGCAAATGGGCAAAAATCTGCATAAACAGTAAAAATCTCAGTGTGCCCGGTCGACCGCGCCCTTGGCCGGTCGACTGCGTACACTGTGAGCCCGGTCGACCGGCCAAGTCCCGGTCGACTCAAAGTTGTAACTTTTATTCAGTGAATAGTGTTTTGGTCAGGTTCCAGAGAACCTGACCCTGTGTCGCCGGTCGACCGCGCCCCTGGCCGGTCGACCGCGTGAACTGCAGGAACAGTCATTCCCGCAGTGCAGCAGGTCATCTAACTGGGACCAAAATCCAGTGTCCCCGGTCGACCGCGCCCTTGGCCGGTCGACCGCGTACACTGCGGAAATCAGAACCCAGTTCAGATTTCTGCAGTGCACTGGTCCTTCTTTCATTCCTTTCTTTTCTACAATCTTTCCAACCTAATTAGCAAACTAACTACATGAATGAAACATGCTTTCAAGGCTCACATTGGTACATTATTTCAAACTTAAATCAAGTAATAAACCTAGAATCCATTTCATAACCTTCAAACCCTTTCTTGTCAAAACAAATCCAAACTTCAACCAAAACAAGACTCATTTCAAAAATATGAAATCTGAAAGTTTGGAAAGCTATTAAACGTGCTTGCATTATCTAAAATAAGATCACAATCATGAAAACCTAATAAATCAAAACATTAATACCAAATACAAATCCAAGAACACACATGCACAACAACTTAAATAGATCACTTGCCTTAGCCAAATGAACACAAGATCTTCTTCAAGCACTCCTAACCAAAGGTCAAGCCAAGAACTACAACATACCCATGAAATCCATTCAAAACTCACCCAAAAATGCAACCCAACAACCCATTTCGAAATAGGGTTTACAAGTTAGAAAAACATGATCTCTAAGAGTAGAAAGAACTCTATTGAAGAGATGGGTTGAAGATCTTACCTAGAGGTGCCCAAACGAAATATGAAGAAGAAAATGGAGATCTTTCTCACAAGGAAACTTCAAGGAAATGGTACCAATAGAAAGCTTGTCTTGGGAGGAAGAAGGTGATGGTCTTAGAATTCCATTTGGAGTCCCCTAGCTCAAGCATTCATGAAGAGAAGGAGAAGGGAAAAAGAGGGTTTTCTTTCAATCTAGGTCAAGAGAAAGTTGCAGGATTTTGTAGAATGGGGAAAGAAAGAGGGAAAAGTGACTTTAGAGCTTGTAAGTGGGTCCCTTAAGTGCAAACCTTGCATGAGTCAAAACATGATCTTGTGGGCCTCAAATGAAGTCGACGAAGAAGGATAAAACGATCCTTGAAATATCTAGTTTCCAAAAAGTGTATTTTTGACATGGTTTTGGGATCTCGAAAATCGTGTCCAGATTTGAGTGTGAAAAGGCTATTTTACCCTTTTGGCCAAAACTTGAGTTTCTGGGCTTCAAACACAAATGAGTTAAACACGAAAGTTGCACATAATCATAAAACCAATCAAATGAAACGAAAATCACGATTAACACAAAACCAAACACAATCTTCCAACGCTTGCACGTACACCCAGGCCTTCCTGAGTGAGCCTAATAAACACTAAACGTTCTCGAACTCCCCCAAAGCTATAAAACCATGACTAAAACTAATCACATTCTAACCCACGATAACTAAACCCAAATCAAGACTAAGCACACACTAAGCAAACACTATTGGGTTAATCCTGGGTTGGGGTTTGACAATGATCCACTTGGATGGACCATAAAGTGGGCCTCACCACGTGTTTTGGAGTGTCATGGCCATAATTCCTATTTATGAGATTTTCACGAAGGCCCATGATTTTTCAAACAACCTAACCCTTATTTTCACAAAAGGCTTGGATGTGGACTACGAAAATATATAATATCAAGCCAATCAAATGATCCTGACCCTTATTTTTAAGTTCTCGAAGTTTAATGGTTATCTATTGTGTAAACTTCTTACAATACACTTCAATGGTTAATGTTTTCCAAAATAACGTGAAATCGGATCGGTTCCTACTTCCAACCAAGATGTGTGAATGGCTTGGATTAGTGGTGCTCATGGATCGGGCCAACCCGACCCGACTTGATTTACATAGGGCTTGAGCCTTAGGTTTTGGACCTCAGGCTCAGCTTCGACCTAAAACCTAGGATTTTAGGTCCAAGCCCAGCTTGAGGTCCGAGCTCATATGCCCTACTCATGCCATGAGTAGGGCTAGGGCCGAGCTTGGATTTGTGGTTTAAAAATCAAACTAGGCCTGGGTACTATTTCTTAGCCGGGCCCAACCTACTCATGAACACCCCTAGCTTGGATTGATCAAAGGTGAGCCCGTAATATGAAAGCTCAAAGGGAGCATTTGTTAAAAATGGGGCGTTGTCATGCAAAAAATTACAAAGTTGGAAAATTTGTACCAAAAGATGGTGTTTTAAACTCATCTTTGACTAAAGTCACTTTTGGCATAAATTTTGGTCAAGATCAAGCCAAGGAACTATGGGAAGCTACCTTCACATCCAGTCTTGTCTCTTGAGAGTTGAAACCAAAGATTCATAAGCTTCTTGAGTCATTTGAATACATTTGAAGCCAACAAGATCCAAAACAGTGTTGACACCTAAAATGTCACTTTGCCTCCTCAACATCAATAAGCTACATGAAGCCGCATCCTACCACAAACAGGCAATGCCACTTCAAGCGTCAAAACTTGTCAGAATTAAACAAAAACTGCAAGATTCCTCAAACAAAAGAAGAGTACACATAAAGTTTCAGGCCATCTCAGCATTATTTGGCCTAACTTCACTCCTTCAGCAGTTGAACAGGAGCCATCAGCAGCGACAGCATCTAAGACATTAGATCTTCGATCGGAGCCTATGGATTGTCTCAAAATACTTCCAAAAGGCTCCATGACAAGTTTCAAGTCAAACCTACAACGTTTGACCCCACTTCAACCCTTGAACAGCAAAATCAAGCCTCTCAACGGCGAGAACCACCGAGGCCATCACTCATTAAACAAAGCACATGGGTGACTTCAAAAGCCTTCCAAAGGGCTACATGTTAAATTTCAAGGCATTTCGACAACATTTGACCGGACTTTGACTCTCGGAAGCCAAATCAGGCCTCCCGGCGGCGGGGTTCCTCGGGACCATGATTTCCAAATCAGAGCTAATGGATCGTCACAAAATAACTCAAATAGGCTCCCTGTCAAATTCAGGTCAATCAGACATCGGTTGACCTCACATCAAAGCGCGACATCTCCCTCGCAACAAAATCAAGTCTACTGGCTATAGGACCACACACAGCTTTAAAACTCAAACAAAAGCCTATGGTTTGTCTTATTTATTGCTCAGGAGGCTTCACCTCAAATTCAGATCATTTCGACATCGTTTGACCTAGTTTTGGCTTCTGATGGCAAATCAGCAGCTTTGAGCGACAAAGTCTTCGGCTTTCTCGGAAAATCGAAAACTTTTCTCTCCGATATGAAAGGCTTCTCGTCAAGTTTTCTGTAGGGAAATCAGGCCAAAACATGTACAGAAATGTCAGGAAAAATACTAAAGAAAAAAAAAATTGGAAAAATCGGAGAAACGGCCGAAAATCGGCGAACAAAAAGGGAGAAATCCCACATGGTCGCCGGCGACCCTGTCCCATGGTCGCCGGCAACCCTGGAAGTCCGAGTCGCCAGATTTTCACCGAATGACCGTTTATCGGTCCTTTTTCGCATTTCGAGATGTCTAGCCCATGTGGTTTTCCAAAATTCTGACTTTTGAGGCTCGGAATTCGTCGATCTTCGTCAACATCATGGATCCACTGTCAAGAGCATAATATCATCATTGATCGCTTCGAAATTGTAAATCGGCCGACCAAGAAAGCACACTTTCTGCCCGATCGATCGCAAAATCAACAGGACAGATGTCACCGGCCCACTGGTAGCAACCAATGTCTGAAGTTGCAAGGTCATCCGACATTGATCAGCATGAGGATCCATCGGCGACCATCACAAGAAGAATCTCAAAAGACGCGGCATGGCGGCCCGCGACTCTTCAAGTGCCTCAAAGATCACTTAATTTAATTAAATGACATGATTTATGACAACTGAATGCGATCACTAACTCGTTATTTCAGACGGCCCAAACAGAAGCGAGCAAATGAAAGTTACAAACAAGTCATTAAATCGTGTAACTCCTCCCATCATGGAGCTTAAAGGCGATTAAAGGCTATTAATTCTCCATCGACCAATCAGAATCCAAGGAAAAAGAGTTACAAAAATAATGAATTAAATCATGTAACTCCTCCCATTATGTGGCTTTAATACATTTAAAGCCCATAAACCCACCTAATGGCTACCAAAGGCCTATAAAAGGGGGGTTATTCCAAGGAAAACGGATCTAAAAAAAAAAGATAGCAGAAAATCCATCCGAAAAATCTATACAAAAAGAAAACGCTCTACAAAAGTTGCTACAACGACCTCTCCTCCCTTGAAGAAGTTTTGCAGCGACCACAACAACAAGGTGACCAAAGTCCCTTGTGGGGGCCATCCCCCCCAAGGTTCTTCTCCTTCTCCTCCTATTTGGCTTAGACGTGGCTTTTCAGCCCGTCTACACAGTTTTTTATTGGGCATAGGACATTCTCTTGGTCTTTATCCTCTAAAAATCAGAGATATAAGCCGAGCCAAGCGAATCAAAAGCATCCTTTGTTCTCATCCGAATGATGATAAAGAAGTCCACACATGGCTTGCGACCGTCAATCTAAACGAGTCCCCACAATCTCATAAGAAGTTAAATACCTTTTTCTTGCTTTTCATTGTAGTTTGTATTTTTCTAAAGAGACATAAAAAAATCACAACTTTTGTCTTTTATTATTGATAAGAATTGTAAATCGTCTTTCACGGCAAGAAATCGCCTTTCACGGCAAACAAATCTTGTCTCTTTTCTTAAATATATGTACAATGGAAAACTAGAAAAAAGTTGATTTCTTTTTCTACTTGCGAAGGTAGATCTACGGACCACCACTTGTCAATTCCAAGTAGAGTAGAAAATCTAGCATACCCGTACAAAAAAATGTTGATGCTTGCATCCGCTTCCGGTTGCGAAAGGGTTGGACCCCACAGACTCTCATGTCTGCTGGGTAGCGCCACGGGCAGAAAAGTGAGTCCATCAAGCAGCATGCCTTGCTTGAGACTCGATCGATCAAGATCGAAGAGATATCTTATGCCATTGACAATCACTTCCCTTTGGAACGCGGATGGAGCTTCGCACTGAACTCGCTAGGGTTGCAGAGGGTTGCGTGCTTTGTAAGGCCCCTAGCCTTAATTAGGTGGATTAACGTAAATAATTAGGAAGTTGTGCTCACAACAACCACACTGGATCAATCCTATGAAGCTTTTTAGTGCCATATATACCTTCTTTCTAAACATAATAGAATTTAGTAAGCAACATGCATCTCTACATCGTTAGTATATTCTAGAAGGCAATTAATGGGCTCGACATGCTCTCTCTCTCTCATATACCATAATCAGCTTCACTTTGAAGTAATTAGTTTATCCAAGAATAAAAAGCTATATAAAACATAACATAGAATCCATAGATTTGTTTATAACTCTCTTAAGTGAAACCAGGTTGCATATCCGGTTTTTAATTCCTAAGGTTACGTGTCTAGCTCAAAGAATCCGGTTTAGGTTCCTCAAATTGGTCAATTAGAGGGGTTAAACATTGGCCCTAATCATGGTGAAAAAGTCCTAGGAATATCTTAAAAAGGGAGTAGAAGAAAAGGGCCTCATACAATCACAAAATAAGCCCAACTTCGTGCAATCAGGCATGGCAGTCTGGCTGGTCATGTTAGTTTGTATGGTCTCAACTCATCAGATGATGTAATAAATTGATTAATTTCAATAAAATCATGGCTTTCTTTTCATGAGATGAATGATGTTTTATTACTTTATGCACATAACAATATATATGACATGATGGTTCATGAGATTAACCGGATCCCATAAGTATATTAGATGTGATATATGTGTATGGATGAGATCCACATACGGGAGACATGTGTCATAAATCTTATGCTTAAATATCTTCACAACCACTGACGAGACTAGGCATCTCATCTAATAAGGTTGCAGCACTTTGATCACTATGAGATAGTGTGGTTTGTCTCAATCATCAGAATATAAGATTTTGGATCATGGTGCTGATACATTAGATGTATTAAAGGATCATGAGAAGCACCTTATGGAATACTGTCTTTATTTGAAGGTCTACTCTCATAACTTCCTAGCAATAGGCTCTCAATCCTGAGACATTGATGAACTTGAGTTTCTGTCTGTTCATTTGCTTTGAGTCACCAATGAATGAGGCCAACTGTGGGGACTGTGAATGGTCAAGATGGAATCTATCTATATTATCCCCTTGTGCCAATTAATGGATTTATCACTAGTAAGTGCGCACCCATCTCGATTACGAGTTAATTGGATGGTACTGATGATCGCTGTGATTAATTGGGACTCAAGGATAATAAGATATGGATCTACGATTGGTAGACATGACCAATTGATCCATGAATAAGGATGGAGGGTCCTACTTGTGGTAATTGAGAAGTTTAGGGTCTTCTTTGTAATTTATTCCTAAGAATGGAGTGCAATTGCATTTATATAGTGGAGTTATTTGCACTTAACTGTGTGCCCTGATTGCACATGAGTTGTGGGATCGCAGTTTCCTAGTTGGAGCCAGCTTTCTATGGAATCCCTAGTGGTCCCCACGGTAGCCCAAGATTAGAAAGGTACTAATCCTACTTGAACTCTAAAAGCAAGAAATTAGAAAGTTACTATTTCTATTTGAAATAAAACTTCTAATAGTGGTAATAGTAAGTTACTAATTGTTGTAGAAGTGAGACTTCTATAATAATTGGAAAGAAGAAAGTTACTAATTTTTAATGGAAGTAGGACTTCTATTCTAATTAGTAAGAGGAGTTGCCTTTTGCTATAAATAGGGGATAAAGGGTATTGGACATCCACTACTATTACTAGGAGTTGCACGCCCAGCCCATTGTGCAAGTGTTGCATGCCCAACTCTCTTCTCTTCTTCTTCTAGTTCCTCGAGAGCTTCTGATTGGTTTTTCTCTTAAAGATCCCACCATTCTTCTTGAGAAAAGAGATCTGAAACCGGGTCATAGCGTGGAAGACTAAAAGGTCTTTGACATACAAATTTGCTACAAGAAGAGTTCTTGTTTAAGTTAATTGTCTTCTTCTCCATGAGAGCACTACCAGGCTCCAAATATATAATCTATTTCCTTGTATATTATAGATATTTTGGTTGCTTGATTGTTGTTGGTTTTCTTTCTTCTAGATAGAGTTAATTGATGTACATGATTGATGAGATTGAGTGATTGGATCCTGGATATGGTTTATGGCCTTATTGGTACTTGATCCCTAAGTCATGTGGGTCAAAAGTTTTGAAAACCTATCTATGAGGCCCACTTACTTCCAACAATTAGTATCAAAGCTATACCTAATCTCTAATCATGTTAGATCAGTAGTCTAGATCTAGTCTTTGTATGAGATGTGAAGAGGATAGACCTAGGGCTTTGTAAGGATCAGATTTTATGTTTGTATGCATATTGTATCTTCTATGAATGCAATGGAAAGAACTGGTTCGGACAAGAAAAGTATTTTCTGCACGAATTCTGAGCAAATCGCTCGAGTGGACTAGGTTCTGGAAGAGTCCACTCGATCGGATCCCAGTTTGCTCGAGCGAACAGTGTGCATAATTTTCTTTTGGGTAGTCCGAGATTTTCATCATGAGATGATGAATGGTATCGTTTAGATCTAATTCCTACTATATTCATGATACTAACCTTGCAGGTTCATGTGCTCTCCATATGGCCCACAAGTCTTTTACTTTCTTTTTATGGTTATCGGTTTATTTAAGGCTAAGTGTAAAGGGCATTATGGTTTCCTTGGTTTCTTGTGAAAGGGCAATGCATGGTGAATTTCCCTATAGTCCTTTTATTTCCATGTTTAGATTACCATGTAAGTCTCAACTTTGAGGCATAGGAATTTATGTAATTTTCCAAAATTTGTGAATTCTGGCGATGTCCGAGACGAAGATGGAAAGTGATGTTGGACTCCTGATCAAAGAGTTTGAAGATTACCAAAAGCGTTTTGGAGATGCCCAAAGAGTTTGAGGAATCCCAAAGTTTTGGAAAGTCCAAGAATTCTATTCTGCTTGGGCCATGTGGAGGAGAGGACAAGTTTCTAATTTTGCATTTTCTATTTGTGGATGGTTGCTTGTTTTAGAATGTTTCCAAATCTAATCCAAACATAGAAATTTCCAAAATTGGTCAAATCAAATTAATTTTTGGAAATAGTTCTAATTAGAGTTGGTGGATCCATGAGATGGACCCATTGGTAACACTAGTCCTAGATACTGGATTTTCCTTAAAATAACTTGACTTGGAACCAATCATTGGTCATATCATGAGATGATTTGATGTCTATATATGTGGGCCCATATACATATAAGGAAATCCTCAATTCTAAAATATTAAGTGAGAGCGGGGCATTTAAATTTAGAAATCCCCATGGTTTTCCATCATAGGTCCATTGTAAGGAAAGTATTAGCCTCGCGCCATCTTGACAATGGTTATTCCCCACTGAGGGCGTTTATTTGTCTGGCTACTAGATATGGATCTCCTATTGATAATGTTGGTGAGGTGGGGTCGGGGTTCACTCCCCAAGATGGGGCTGCCCGCAACGGTTGTCATGCAATGCCAGTTGGTGGATCATACTTAACTAAAATAATGATGTAGTATCCCCAAGGATTTGCCTCATGTTTTTTATAAACCAAAGCTAATCGGGAGTCATACATTATTTGATATAAGATACCAAGATGATAATGAATGATGGGGATTATAGATAGTTAGCTTTAATCCTAATTTTGACAAACTTTGATCTGCACCAATCTAGGTGGTATTCGAACTCCCCAAGGAGGCATACCCTAAGGGATTAGGATTCCGATGTATTTTGAATTTAGTGGTTATGAAGATTCCCACATAAATTTCGTAGAATACTAAATCCTAATGTCATCTAAATTCTTTAATTGAATGTATGGTTCTGTGCTACACTTTTTCAAGCATGAATTCGAATACTTTCAATTCACTTGTGACCATCCTCAACCAGAATAAGTTGGTGGGATCCAACTATGTTGGCTGGAAATGGAACTTGGATATTGTCTTGACTGCTTCAGGTTATAAATATGTCCTTACCAAACCCCCCCTTGATGAGCCAAGGCCGGATGCATCACAGGAAGAAAAGAAATTGTACACCAAATGGGCCAAAGACAATGAGATGGCCAGATGTTACATACATGCATCCATGTCTAGTGTTTTGCAACACCAACATCAATCCTATAAGAATACTTATGATATTATATCAAACTTAAATGAGATGTTTGCGGAACAGGGCGAGCCTGTTAGGCAGGCTGCTATGAGGGTGCTTATAAGCACCAAGAAGGCTGAAGGCACACCAGTTTAGGACCACATGCTGAAAATGATAGACTCATAGAATGAGTTAGATGTACTGGGGGCTGCGATTGAAGTAGAATCGCAGATTGATGTAGTCCTTGAGTCGCTACCAGATTCATTCAACAATTTCAACGTCAATTATAATATGAATAAGATGAATCTGATTTTAGCTGAGCTATCTAGCTAGCCGGTAGCGACTGAGGGAATTATGAAAAAGAAGCCAACTGCCCTGATGACAGAAAAGTCAGTTGCTAAGTTCAAGCCGAAAGGCAAGGGGCGGAAAGGTAAGAAGAAATCAGTTCCGGAAGGTCTTAAGGTGGAGAATGGTCTTAATGGTAGTGTTTCCATTGTGGTATGACAAGACATTGAAAAATGAATTGTCCAGATTATTTGTCTAAGAAGAAGACCTCAGGTATGATTGAGTCACTTATTTCTAAAGTTAGTTTTGCAACTAGTACTTCAAAATCCTGGTGTTGACTCCAGTGCAACTAATCATATCTGTAATACGTTGCAGGGGTTCAAGGAAACCATGAGGCTTAGTGCAGGAGAAATCATTGTTAACCTAAGATCTGATGCTAAGGTGGAGGCGGGTTCGGTGGGAGTTATTACTTTATACTTTTCAGATAATAAATTAGTTTTGTTAGACACTTTATATGTATCGTCTTTAAGATGGAGTTTAATTTCAGTTTCTAGTTTGGTGAATAAAAGTTATTTTATTACTTTTGGTACTGAAGTTTTCATAAAGAGGAACGGTACTTTTATATATTTAGGTAAGGTAACCAATGGACTTTATTTGTTAACTCTCACAATGTATGAGATACATGATACCGAAACAATTAATAGGCCATCATTAAAGAGAAAGGCACATTTATATAATCTAACAAAACTTTGGCACCTGAGGCTTGGTCATATAAACCTAAATAGGATTGACAGGCTAGTGAAAGATGGTATCTTGCCTTTATTGGTGGTAGAACCAATGCCTGTCTTCGAGTCCTGTCTGGAAGGCAAACTGACCAAAAGATCCTTTTTCCGCTAAGGGCAATAAGGCCAAAGATTTATTGGAATTAGTGCATATTGATGTGTGTGGACCCATAAATGTTAGGTTAGAGGAGGATATGAGTATTTCATCACTTTCACAGATGATTACTCAAGATATAGATACATATACCTTATTCACTGCAAGTCCGAGGCCTTTGAAAGGTTCAAAGATTTTTGAGCAAGCAGAAAGACAATTAGGTATCTTGCCTTCATTGGTGGTAGAACCAATGCCTGTCTTCGAGTCCTGTCTGGAAGGCAAACTGACCAAAAGATCCTTTTTCCGCTAAGGGCAATAAGGCCAAAGATTTATTGAAATTAGTGCATATTGATGTGTGTGGACCCATAAATGTTAGAGTTAGAGGAGGATATGAGTATTTCATCACTTTCACAGATGATTACTCAAGATATAGATACATATACCTTATTCACTGCAAGTCCGAGGCCTTTGAAAGGTTCAAAGAGTTTCGAGCAAGCAGAAAGACAATTAGGTATCTTGCCTTCATTGGTGGTAGAACCAATGCCTGTCTTCGAGTCCTGTCTGGAAGGCAAACTGACCAAAAGATCCTTTTTCCGCTAAGGGCAATAAGGCCAAAGATTTATTGGAATTAGTGCATATTGATGTGTGTGGACCCATAAATGTTAGAGTTAGAGGAGGATATGAGTATTTCATCACTTTCACAGATGATTACTCAAGATATAGATACATATACCTTATTCACTGCAAGTCCGAGGCCTTTGAAAGGTTCAAAGAGTTTCGAGCAAGCAGAAAGACAATTAGGTAAGAGTATCAAGATTCTTCGATCAGATCGAGGAGGGGAGTATCTCTCTGCTGATTTCATGGGATACTTATTAGAGAATGAGATTCTATCCCAGTTGTCTACTCCTGGAATGCCTTAACAGAATGGAGTAGTAGAAAGAAGGAACCAGACTCTTTTAGATATGATTAGGTATATGCTGAGTTTCTTAGGATTACCTATATCCTTTTGGGGATATGCCTTGGATACTGCAATATACATACTAAACCTCATACCATCTAAGTTTATACCTAAGACTCCACGGGAGTTGTGGTCCCGGCGAAAGCCTAGCCTACAACATTTACACATTTGGGGTTGTCCGGCACACGTGCTTAAGGTTAAGACGGATAAGCTGGAATCGAAGTCGGAAGTATGTACGTTTGTAGGATATTCTAAAGGAACTAAATGTTGGTTATTTTATAATCGTAGAGAGCAGAAAGTGCTGGTGAGCACCAATGCGGTTTTTCTGGGGGAAGATTATATGATAGACAGGAAATCTTTGGAAAAGGTGATTTTGGAAGAGATTCAAGAGCAATTAATTCCAAATCCAAGTATGACCGAACTTGAGGAAGAACGGCCCTTTACAGACCCAGTAGTTACACCAGTACCTCGTCGTAGTGGGAGGATTGTCAGACCCCCTGACAGGTTCTCGTTCTTGGGAGAGTCTTAAGAGGCAGTCCAAGAAGAACCAAAACAAGATCCCTGTAACTATGATGAAGCAATCAATGACATAGATTCGGGACGTTGGCAAGATGCTATGAAAGTTAAGATGGAGTCTATGTACTCCAATCAGGTCTGGACACTTGTAGACTTTCCTGCTAATATTAAACCTATTGGGTGCAAGTGGGTCTACAAGAGAAAAAGAGGATCGGACGGAAGAGTGGAGACCTTTAAGCCCATGCTTGTTGTGAAAGGATATACTCAGAAAGAGGGTATCGATTATGAGGAAACTTTCTCACCGGTATCCATGCTCAAGTCCATCTGGATACTCTTATCCATTGTGGCTCATCTCGATTACGAGATTTGGCAAATGGATGTCAAGACGGCGTTTCTCAACGGCCATATTGAGGAAGACATCTACATGGTGCAACCAGACGGTTTTGTAGCTAAAAACCAAGAGCAAAGAGTTTGCAAGCTGCAAAAGTCTATTTATGGACTAAAGCAGGCATCCTGAAGATGGAACATCTGTTTTGACCAGGCAATCAAGTAATTTGGTTTTTGTCAGAATCTGGATGGGTCATGTGTGTACATAAAAAGTGAAGGTGACATGGTAGTTTTTTTGATTTTGTATGTCGACGACATCCTTCTCCTCAGGAAAGATATAGGAATGTTGTCACCGATGAAAGTCTGATTAGCCAAGACTTTTGATATGAAGGACTTGGGAGAAGCTAGCTAAATCCTAGGGATCAATCTCCATCGAGAATGGAAAAAATAGGATGGTAGGCTCATCCCAAGCTGCATACATAGATAAGGTATTGGTACGGTTTACTATGCAAGACTGCAAGAAACGTATCACACCTTTTAGGCATGGAGTGCACCTTTCCAAGGATCAATGTCCCAAGACACACGACGAAAAGGAGCAGATGAGGTCGATACCTTATGCTTCGGCTGTTGGTAGCCTCATCTATGCTATGCAAGACCTGACCATTGGACTGTTGTAAAATGTATTCTCAAATACTTGTGAAGGACTAGAGATTATATGTTGATTTACGGTAGTGATGAGTTGATTCCTGTCGGTTACACATATTCTGACTTCATGTCAGATAAGAATTCCAGGAAATCCACCTCTGGTTATGTGTTTATGCTTGGTGGCGAAACAATCAGTTGGAGGAGTATTAAACAGGAATGTACCGTTGATTCTGTCGCGAGCTTGGACCGAGTCAAAGGGGCCTAATTCGGGATCGGGACTCGTTAAGACTAAAAGGTTATCAATGATATGAATTTATTTTGACCAATACGTGCACAAGTCAATAAAAGATACCACCTGTGTACGTGATTTCCCATAGGTGTCCGCGGTGAGGATATCACATCAATAAAATATATTTGTTTAAGTGCGGAAGCGTGTAGCAAATCAAATTCATAATTCATTTCAAAATCAAATATAGGTAGTACGTGTATACAATCTGATGTCAAAGTGAGTAATGATCTTATAAGCATTTCCCAAAAGTAAATATTCAATGTTTATACAAAAGATCAGTTAATTAAGATTCCCCAAAAATAATGGCCAACAAAGGCCAGTACAACCAATTAGTTCCCAAAAGAATGAGTTAGACATAACTTTCAAAATGTATCGCATCTCAAAGCATGACTAGATGTCTACATGACATCGTCAGTTTGTCATTCAACTAAATGTTGCAGTTGACCGACCGCCTCCTCTGGCTCCTCCTCGGGGTAACTAACATCTGGATCTGAGTACCAAAGAGTGGGTCAAACATAACGGTCTGGCAGGTGGGTGAAAAGATATAACAATAAATTTAAAACAATGATACCTTGATAAAATATTGAAACATGTACAAATAATGAATTTCATGAAGTAAATGCATCATTTATTAAGAAAGACATTTATAATAAGTAAAGATACCAAAGAATCAGGAACTAGCAAGATGGCAACCACACAAAACTAAATCCTCTCTCACTAAAGTGATGAGAGCAATATTGGGGCGTTGACCTCTGTCACGCAAGGTGAGGAGAGTCAACGATAATCATGCATACATATATAAATGGACGGGACCGCGATAGCGAACCGGGTATCGGGACAGGACAGGATCTAGGCTGCAGCTGGCAGAACAAGAGGGGGACCTCCAAGTCAGTGGATCAAACCGACAAGGTCGTCCAAGCTTAATGGTGCTGACTCATAGGTCATATGCAAGAAATCAAGAGAAGTTCATGTATAAACGGGACGGGATGCCCTCAGGCACAATAACACATTTATATCAAGTCAGGCATGAGCGGGCTAGCAAAATGTTAAAACGTAGATTCAATATATTCTGGGATATGACAAATCATAAAGCATGGATTTCGGGAATATAAAACATAATTAAATTTCCAAATCTCCCGGGTTGGGTATCGGGGTTCAATTTAAATCAATGTGAAGAAGGGTCCTGTATGTCGAATTCAATATAAATTTGGTACTCCTTGAGATTTGAAGACATTCCAGTCTCCCTGTACACATCGGTTGGTTAAAAGCCATTAATAAATCTTCATGACAGATTTCTTTCTTAAACGGGCTTTATACATTGTTTCTAAATTTCTCCATTACAATAAAGCACTCAATAAACCTTTTTACAAACATTTAAACATTATACTTTTGTTCCCAACATAGTCCCAGGTGACCAGTACACATCGCTCGAGCGGACATGAAGTTTGCTCGTGCGATGGACTTTCTAGGAGGGTTCGCTTGAGCGGACCTGCCCAATTCAAGTTGGCTCGAGCGAAATATCAGTTCGCTCAAGCTAACTACTCTCTGTGAGGGGTTCTGGAAGGGATCACTTGAGCGAGCCAATGTTCGCTCGAGCGAACTGTCCTCTGGAAGGGTTCGCTAGGGCGAAGTGTCATGATGGCTCAAGCGAACTGTCCAGAAACAGATTCCGGGGACAGTTCTGCTCACTTCTTTCTCTCATTTTAAAAACTCCTTTGAGCCTCATTTTTACACCAAATTGGAAGGCTCAAAATCCCCTTCAAACGTCATTCAAAACACCATCCAATCCTCCATAAACAACCATCCATTCACCTCCTTCTCAACCACATTTAACCACAAGAGAGAAGAAATCCAACAATCACATTCATTTGAGCCATAATCTAGCATTAAATGAAAGGCTATAAATGCTACCTTTTCTGAGAGTTTATAAAACCAACAAGACTCATATGTGCATTTATTTCAAATTTGATGCAAGTCAAGAAAAACATAAAAAGGAATAGTGAGGTCATCCATATTTTCATAAAAACCATTTGAAGCTCAAAACATCTATTCATCCACTTGCCTTCGGCCCAAGCTTAGCCAAAAATGAGCCTCTAATCACTCTTTTCAAGGATAACCTACAAACACATTCAAAAACCCCAAATACAAACCCTAAATGGTCAAAACCAAGAATCGAGAAGAAAGAACTTGCAATGAGAGAGAAGAAGAAGGTGACCTCCATTTTGCCATTGGTGCAAGATTGATAGGGATTTGGAGAAAGAAGGGCAAAAAGAAGAAGAAGGAAAGGAACACTAGCTTTTGGATCTTTTGAGCTGGAAAATGGAAAAGGGGAAGGAAGGTTCTCCTTTTATAACAAGTGAGATGGGCTCCATTACTTGAAATTCTTATCGGGCTGAAATCATGACTTTCTGGGTCTCGGACGAGCTTGACAAAGAAGGGAAAGTTGTTCATCGAAATTTCTAGTTTTCAAAAAATATATGTTTCGCGGTTTTGGTGAAAATGAAAATTGTGTCCAGATTTTGGGGTAAAACGACCGTTTTGCCCTCAAATTATGAAAAGTTAGGTTTCGGGGTTTCGAATGGGCACGGGACCAACATGAAAGTTTTAAAGATTAACGAGATGAATAAAACGGGATTGAAATATAATTTATTGGAATCTCGAGTAGTCCCCTTCAAGTACACGTAAAGTCATAAAAAGGAATCTCCAAAGAGTCCCACTAATCACAAAGGCACTCAAAATTCCCCAAAGCTATATAAAAAGCTATTCTAATCCCAACTTAACCAAAGTCCATTAATCATGCTAAGAACTAAAATACGACTTAATTAGTACTAATCGAGGTCACTCGGGTCAAGGTCTTACATCCTCCACCTCTTAAGGCATTTGGTCCTCCAAATAAAACATAAAACTCACCTCTGGTAGTAAGTGCGGATACTTCTTCTGGACTTGGTCTTGTACTTCCCACGTTGCTTCTTTCGGTCCATGGTTTTCCCAAAGTACTTTCACCAAGGGAATAGTCCGTGTCCTCAACTCTTGTTCTTTCGTATCGATGATTTGAACGGCCTTCTCAACGTATGTAGCATCTTCTCGGATTTCAAAGGTTCATGCCGGAGTACATGTGAAGGATCGAAGACGTACTTCTTCAACATTGACACATGGAAGATGTTGTGTACGCCGGAGAGTTCGGGTGGTAAGGCTAATCGATAGGCCACTTCGCTAATCTTGCTCACAATGTCCTACGGGCCAATGTATCTCCGAGATAGTTTGCCTTTCTGCCTAAATCTCAATGTTCCCCTTGTCGGCGACGCTTTCAAGAAAACCTTGTCTCCTTCTTTGAACTGTAGAGCCCTTATGTGGGAGTCTGCATTGCTTTTCTGTCTACTCCGAGCAACTTTCAGACGTTCTTGAATCAATTTGATTTTATCACTAGTCTCACTAACCATAGTCGGTCCATGGAAACTACGAACTCTTACTTCTTCCCAACAGACAGGTGTCCTACACCTTCTGCCATATAATGCCTCGAAAGGTGTCATTCCAATGCTTGAATGGTAACTGTTGTTGTAAGCAAACTCACACAACGGTAAGTCCTCATCCCATTAAGTCTTAAAGTCCAATACATAAGAACGGAGCATATCCTCAAGAGTCTGAATCGTCCTCTCTGACTAAGTATCTATCTGTGGGTGATATGCTATACTGAATTGTAGCTTCATACCCATAGACTCATGTAGTATCTTCCAAAATCTCGAGACGAATCTACTGTCTCTGTCAGATGTGATAGAAACTGGCTATCCATGTCGACTGAAAATCTTGTTGACAAACAATTCCGCCAAAGGTAGCATATGCATTTTCTTTCATGTCCTCATAGGAATAAAATGAGCTGACTTGGTGAGTCGGTCCACAATGACCCACATAGCATCATTGCCTCTGCTAGTCCTTAGTAATCTCGAAATAAAGTTCATGGTAATATGCTCCCATTTCCATTTCGGAATCTCTAACGGTTGTAACAACCCTGGAGGCTTTTGATGTTTTGCTTTAATCAACTGGCAGGTCATACATCGAGAGACAAATGCTGCAATTTCTCTGTTCATATTGATCCACCAAAATCTTCCTTTCAAGTTCTGATACATCTTCATACTGCCCGGATGCATAGAATACTTCGTGCTGTGAGCTTCTGTCATGATGTTATTCCTCAAATCTTCAATGTTGGGTATACATAGACGGTCACGATAGTACAAGACTCCATCCACAATACGAAAGTCACGACGTTCTGTTATATGCTCTGAAATTCTGGCCAACTCTGGATCTTGCAATTGACTGTCTTTGATCTTCTAAATGAAGGAAGGCTCGGACACTGACATGTTAGCCAATATTACACCTTTCTTCAATGGCTGTCGATCTATTCTCAGCTATTCAAATTGCTCAAAGATACAAGTACCACTCAAATTTGCCAAGCCTACTGATTTTCTGCTCAAGGCATCGACAACTACATTTGCTTTCTCGGGTGATACTTGATTAGAAAATCGTAATCCTTGATGTATTCCATCCATCTTCTCTACCTCATGTTTAACTCCTTTTGAGAAAACAAGTATTGTAAGCTGCGGTGATCGGAGTGAACTTCAAATTTCTCATAGGTAGTGTCTCCACATTTTTAGTGCAAAGACAACCACTGCCAACTCAAGATCATGTGTTGCATAATTCTTCTCGCGATCTTTCAACTGTTGGGATCCATAAGCAATGACTTTTCCATCTTGCATTAGTACACATCCACGTCCAACATTCAAAGCATCGGTAAAAATGGTGAAACCACCGCTTCCGGATGGCAAAGTGAGGACTGGTGTTGTAGTCAATCTCATTTTCAGCTCTTGGAAGCTAGTCTCACACTGATCTGTCCATACATATGGTGCATTTTTCCTGGTCAACTTCGTCAATGGTGACGCAATTGACGAAAATCCTTGCACAAATCTCCGATAATATCCTTCCAATCCAAGAAAACTTCTAATTTTTGAGGCATTCTTTGGTCTTTCCCAATTTATAACTACTTCAATCTTGGCCGGATCCACTGACAACCCTTCTTTGGAGATGATATGTCCAAAAAATGCTACTTGTTCCAACCAAAATTCACACTTACTAAGCTTTGCATACAACTGGTTATCTCTCAGAAGTTATAGTGCTGTCCTAAGATGCCCTTCATTTTCTTCTCTGATCTTAGAGTACACCAAAATATCATCAATAAACACTACCACAAACTGATCTTGATATTGTGCAAATATTTTGCTCATCAGTGCCATGAATACTGCCGATGCATTTGTCAACTCAAATGGCATTACTAGGAACTCATAGTGACCATATCTCGTCCGGAAAGCTGTCTTCATTACATCTGATCGTCTGACTCTCAGCTGATGGTAACCGAATCTCAAGTCAATCTTCGAAAAGTATGAAGCACCTTGTAACTGATCAAACAATTCATCTATCCTTGGTAGTGGGTATTTGTTCTTAATAGTCACTTGGTTCAATCTCCGATAATCAATTACACATTCTCATCGAACCATCTTTCTTCTTGACGAACAAAATTGGAGCTCCCCACGGTGAAATACTACGCCTTACAAAACCTTTGTCCAACAATTCCTACAATTGAATTTTTAATTCTCCCAATTCCGCCGGAGCCATCCTATATGGTGCAATAGAAATCGGAGCGGTCCCTGGTAATAACTCAACAGTGAAATTCAGTGGGTAAAGGTACTTTGGGAGAAACATGGACCGGAAGAGGCAACATGGGAATTGTGAGACCAGGTGCAGAAGAAGTACCCACATCTCCTACATGAGGTGAGTTTGGTATTTTATTTGGAGGACCAAATATCCTAAGGGGTGGAAGATGTAAGACCCCGACCCGAGTGACCTCGATTAGTACTAATTAAGTCGCGTGTTAGTCTTGAACTTGTTTAGTGGATTTTGGTTTAGTTGGTTTAGAATAGCTTTGTCATAACTTTGGGAATTTTGAGTGCCTTTGGAATTAGTGGGGCCCTTTGGGGGTTCCTTTTTATGACTTACGTGTACTTGGGGGATTACTCGAAATTCTTTTGATTTGGTGTTTTATCCCGGTTTACTTATTTTGTTAATCCCTTCAACTTTCATGTTGATCCCGTTCCCGTCCCGAATCCCGAAACTCGACTTTTCTAGCTTCTTGGGCAAAACAGTCTTTTTACACTAAATCTCTACCCAAAATTTAATATTCCCGAAACCCGCGAAACATATACTTTTTGGAAAGTAGAAATTTCGACGATCATTTCTTCCTTCTTCGTCGTTTTCATCCGAGGTCTCGAGAACTACTATTTCAGCCCAACAAGATTGCTAGTTAGTGGAGCCCACTTGTGTTGCTTATAAAAAAGAGCTCATCCCTTCCCTTTTTTCCTTTTCCAGCAACTTTCTATTGTCTAGGGTTTCTTGCCTCTTTTCTTCTTCTTTTTTGGCTTTTCCATCATCAAGACACTGCCAAGCTTGCACCAACATCAAAAAGGACTTCATCATCTTCTTCATCACTTCAAGGGCTTTCCATTGGTACCATTTTTGAAGAAATCTCTTTTCTCCAAGATCCTCATTTAGCTTGCCTTGCTCATTTAGAGCACCTATTGGTAAACTCTCTCCCTAATCTTCTAGATTTGTGTTCTTATAGTCATTGAGAAGTTCCATTTTCATTATTGGGAGCTCTCTCTTCTTATTGCTTGGTTTGACCCATTTTAGGGCTTGTTTTTGGGGTTTTTATAGAGATTGTGATCTTGGCTTGCAAGTGTGGTTAGGAGCTTGTTTTCCTTTGATTTGAGACCCAAGGCAAGTGGATGATTTGATATGTTTAGCTTTGAATGAGCTCTATGAAATGCATTTATGATTTCACCATATATTTTGTGATATTAATGACTTGTTTAGGTTTGAAATAAATGCACATTAGTGAACCTTGTTAGCTTATTTTATCTATGATTTAGATTGCTAATCAGTCTAAAGGAATAAAGACAAAAGAAAGGAAAAAGGAATGACCCATTTCACTGCAGAAAACAGAACCTGGGTTCTGTTACGCAGTTCACGCGGTCCACCGGCCAGGGAGCTCGGTCGACCGGCCACACGGGGTCAGGTCCTCTGATGAATGACCCATTGCACTGCAGAATACAGAACCTGGGTTCTGTTACGCAGTTCACGCGGTCGACCGGCCAGGGAGCTCGGTCGACCGGCCACACGGGGTCAGGTTCTCTAGAACCTGACCAAAACACTGTTCACTCCTTTTTATTTACAACTGTCGGTCGACCGGCCAAGGGCTTGGTCAACCGGGCATTCATGAGAGGGGTCGACCTGACCTCCTCAGGTCGACCTGGACCGCAGTGTGCGCGGTCGACCGGCTAAGGGCCGGGTCGACCGGGCCAACTGCGAATCTCCCCTGGGAAGTGATTTTTACTCATTTCTTAAATGGACTTAGGTGGAACTTGGTTACCCTTTTTATTGGACTCACTTGACTTATCATGAGATTGTTTGACCCGACATTCTTTGAGGTTAATCCGGTTGTATCGGAACTTAACCTAATTCAATCTTGAACGGTACGGGACAAGGGATACCCCCTTTATAACTATGCACGAGGTTTGTACGCTTTGGGTATCGTGAATCCTATCCCCTTCAGTGACTGAGTAGGTTGTACGATGCTTCAGGATTAACATTATACTTAGAATCTCTTTTGAGGTCCCGTTTATTTTGAAGTTCATTTAAAAGTTTGAAAATCACTAAGGTGTATAAAGAGCCCGGAATGTCTCCAAACTCAAGGAGTACCAAGTCATTATTACAATGGACATACGGGGTCCTTACTCACCTGATTTATCTTGAATCTCGACACTTGTCCCGAATTTCTCGAATTATGATTTATCTTGAATCTCGATACTTGTCCCGAATTTCTCGAATTAGGATTTATCATTCCCAAAAGTATTGAAAGTATATTTCAGCATTTTGCTAGCCCGTTTATACATGCCCGAATAAAATGATACTTGTGCCTTTGAGCAACCCGTCCCGCTCGTTTATATACATGCACTTGATGTGCTTTATACATGTTTTGATTTGTCATTTGACATATGAGTCGGCACCACTAAGCTTGGCTTTCCTTGCCAGTCTGATCCACTGACTTGGAGACCCCTTCCCGTCCCGCCAGCTGCAGTTTGGATCCCGCTACCCGGTTATTACCGTAGTCTTGTCCCGATACCCGGTTCGCTACCGTGGTCATGTCCCGTATTATATTATGTATATGTATATGTTACTTATGTTGCATCTCCTCACTTCGGTGACTAAGACAACATCCCGATATGCTCATGTCACTTCGGTGATAGAGGACTTAGCTACGTGCGGTTGCAGTCTTGTTTGTTTCCCGTTTCCTTGGATACCTTACATGTTTTATATTGCATATGTATTTGAATAAATGATTCTCTCGTTTTATGAAACTATTGTTTTGACAGGTTTAAATGTTTTCCAAGGTAATTTCTTTATTGATATGTCTTTTCACCCACCTGTCAAACCGTCGTGTTTGACCCTTTGCTTTGGTATTCAGGTCCCGTTATCGGTCTCCCCGAGGAGGAGCATGAGGAAGTGGTCGGAGAACCGCATCGTCTAGACGAGTGGCACGCCGATGATGTCGTCTAGACATTCGGTTGCCCGAGTGACGTAACATTTTGGGTTGGGTCTAACCATTCTTTTGGGAACTTGTTATTTTATTAATATTGGCCTTTGTTGGCCTCTATTTTTGGGGACAATGTAATTAAACGATATTGTTGTAAACCTTAACTTTCTTTTGGGATTATAGCACTAATGATCATTGCTCATTTTGATACTAGTATTAAATATGTGTTAATCTTGTTATCTTGGACATGAATGTATGAAATAGATTTGCCACACGCTTCCGCACATAAAAGAAATATTCATGTTGATGTGATATCCTCACCGCGGACACCTGTGGGAAATCGCGTGTACGAGTGGCATTCTTTGGTAGACTCGTATACGTTTTGGGTTTAAATTAATTCATCATCCATCATACACAATCACAATTACCGTCCCGATCCCAGATTAGGCCCGATGGCCCAGTCCGGGGTCGCGACACCGCGTAGACTTGTCCTCGTTGTTATGGCCTGCCTTGTTGTGCATTTCTGTTTTGTTGCGGAGGACGCTGATTTTGATTCTGCCCTTGCTGACGGGCCTGTTGCTGCTTCTGCTGAGGTCTATATTGTTGTTGTGGTGCTTGTTGTTGTGGTTGTCTTGCCTGATTTTGAACAGCCGATGCATTTTGAGGTGATGCTGGATGCTGTGCTCCCTGCTGTTGTCGATTTTGTCTGTTACCCCACCCACCAGGTCTTGGGCAGTCTCTCATCTGATGGTTCATCAAACCACACCTGAAACAAGCCCCCAAAACGGAACGGCATTGGTTACTGTCATGGTTCTTTCCACAGTGGATACAAGCTATTGGATTCTGCACATTTTGTTCTGGCCTCTGCCTTTTGTGCTGCTGGTTCCTTTGTTGGTAGTTCTGTTGATGGCCCTGATTCTTTCCTTGGATTCTCAGGCTCTTGATGTTAAAGTTCTCAAATTTATATGCTCTCTTGACTGCTTCTTCCAAGGTTGCAGGTGGTACAACCCCGGTAGCATCTCTCTCTATGATCGGGTTCAGTCCTTCAAGGAATTTCGCTATCTTTTTCTCCACGGTGTCTACTAACTCCAGAGCATATCTAGAAAATCTCTCGAACTTGGTGAGGTATTCAAGAACTGTCATGTTGCCTTGCACAAGTTGTTGGAATTCTATTGCTTTTTGCCTCTTGACATGGGTAGGTACATATTTGTCACTAAACTGCCTCTTGAAACTAACCCAATCCACTGCATCCGCCATGGTTCTGTATTCTGCCTGTACTATCTTCCACTAAAAATCTGCTAAACCAATGAATTGGGACGTTGCAAGCTTTACTTGTTCTCCTCCCGTGCATCGGAACACATCAAAAATACTCTTTGTGTTCTAGCCAATCATCTGCAGCTAATGGATCCTCTCTCCCAACAAACTTTTTTGGACCTCTCTTCCTAAACCGTTTAAACAAAGCATTAGGGTCATGTTCCCTTTGATTGATGACGGTCTGTGGGCCTGCGGGTTGAGGTAGAACCGGTTCGGGCCTCCTTTCTAACACTTCTAATAACTGTCTTTGCACATCTGTCATTTCTCTAGCATGGTCTTCCTCTCTCCTAGCCATTTGTTCCTGAAGTCTAGCCTGATTTTCATTGGCCTGACGTTGTTGATCAAGCATTGCATGCTCATCTGTTGGAACTGACTCTATATTGTGTTATCAACAGTTTCTTCCTCAACTGGCCCCGTATGATCACTGTTACTTGCAGTGGGATTGTCGTTGAATGGTCTTTTATAAGGTGGCATAACGCTACAAAACAAGTTGTTAGCACATAATAATCAAATAAAGGGTCACACATTTCTCACATGATACTAGCTAACAAAAAATCTAACGAATCCTCGTCACGTCCTTAGGATTTCTAGTTTCATTCAATTGCCTGAAACATGTCTCGCTCTGATAATAGTGTGTTGCGACCCCGGACCGGGTCAAAGGGGCCTAATCCGGGATCGGAACTCGTTAAGACTAAATGGTTATCAATGATATGAATTTATTTTGACCAATACGTACACGAGTCAATAAAAGATGCCACCCGTGTACGTGATTTCCCACAGGTGTCTGCGGTGAGGATATCACATCAATAAAATATATTTGTTTAAGTGCGGAAGCGTGTAGCAAATCAAATTCATAATTCATTTTCGAAAACAAATATAGGTAGTACGTGTATACAATCTGATGTCAGAGTGAGCAATGATCATATAAGCATTTCCCAAAAGTAAATATTCAATGTTTGTACAAAAGATCAGTTAATTAACATTCCCCAAAAATAATGGCCAACAAAGGCCAGTACAACCAATTATTTCCCAAACGAATGAGTTAGACATAACTCCCAAAATGTATCGCATCTCAAAGCATGACTAGATGTCTACATGATATCGTCAGCTTGCCATTCAACTAAACATTGCGGTTCACCGACCGCCTCCTCTGGCTCCTCCTCGGGGTAACTAACATTCGGACCTGAGTACCAAAGAGTGGGTCAAACACAACGGTCTGGCAGGTGAGTGAAAAGATATAACAATAAATTTAAAATAATGATACCTTGATAAAATATTGAAACCTATACAAATAATGAATTTCATAATGTAAATGCATCATTTATTAAGAAACTCATTTGTAATATGTAAAGTTCATTTTCATGCATGTTTTAGTTTAAGTTCCTTAATTATGCCTTGATTGATTAGTAAATTTTAAATCTAATTGTGCTGATCTCTCTCATTTCCATGCTCTATATCTACGCTTGATGCTTGGATAATCTCAATTTATACTTTGTAATTGGATTAAGTTCTCTCACATAGTATACTCCAGAGCTCTTATCTTTGATTTTTTGTAGCTTGGTTTTGATGATTGATTGTCAGGGTAGATAGATGATGATCTAGGATCTTCACTTTTGATTTTCTTTACTTTGATCTTCATCACTATATCATCCAATCTAATCAGAGATTGTTAATTGGATTGTAGATTTGGCAGTTGAATTAGAACACGCATTGATTGGATTAATTACATACTCAGTAGATTTTGGATTGCCTAATCTCTTCTTTAGTTGTTGTTAAGTTAAATCCTTATTTGATTTGTTGTTTTCACTTCTAAATTGTTCCAAAAATTAGGGTAGGATTAAGGAGCCGTGACTAGGGAATTACTGTAGCAATAATGTTTCATTTTCCCCAGGATCTGCATTGGTGAGAGTTACAGGGTCCAATCATAGTCAAGGAACATTTAGCGGAAGCTTGCATTGTGGTACAACCCAAAGTCCGGTGCACATCAGATTCCATATTGCATCACTAATGTCTTACTGGCAGAATCATATGGATAATACATCTTCAGACTGGTACTAAACAGAATATGAACAGAGCTAGGCAAGAGACAGGAGATTTCATTCCCATAATTCAAGTTATAGATACAAAAGATGTATTAATTACAATCCCAAAATAAAAGACCAACAAAGGTAAGTAAAACAGAATACAAAACCCTAAAGTAATACTCCCAGGTATTTCGCATCTCAGGTACAAGGAACGGAGTCTACATGACAACCTCTGCACAACAATCACACGTGTCTCGCTGCTCAGCAACCGCTGCCTCAGAAACCATACCAGTGGTACGGGTTAGCGAAAATAGATCTATGGCATCAAGCGTAGATCAGACAAAATCTTGGCAAATATTTAAGATAAAGAGCATAATTTGTAGGTACAATGCAGAACATAAATACAGGCGATAAATAAGCAAAACAGTGACAAAAACTAGACAAATAGATGCAATAAAACATGATTTACCAAATCATAAACATAAATACAGTGATTATTTCAGAAAATCAATGCAAATAGACTGAGTAGACTGAAGCAAGAAATATGATTTACCAAATCAAAAAAATAAATACAGTGATTATTTCATAAAATCAATGTAGACAGACTGAGCAAACTAATGCAAGAAAATATGATTTACCAATCATAAACATGAGTTAATTTAAAACAATTAAATATTGGCAACCACTTCGTATATACTCAAGGAGGAGGAAGCAACTGCTAGCCTTAATTGATTAGAACTGAGAGTACCAAATGTTGACACAAAAAATGTCACTTTGCCTCTTCAATATCGAAAGCTACATGAAGCTGCATCCTACTATAAACAAACAATGCCACTTCAAGCATCAAATCTTGTCAGAATCAAACAAAAGCTACAAGATTCTTCAAAACAGCCAAAAGAAAAGTACACATGAAGTTCCGAGTCATTTCGACATCATTTGGCCTAACTTCACTCTTCCAACAGCTTAACAGAAGCTCTCGGTGGCAATGAAGCCAGCGATCCTGATTCACAAAACAGAGCACGCAACTGGCCTCAAAATGCCACTAGAAGGTTCTACATCAAATTTCAGGCCATTTCGACATGGTTTGGCCCAAAAAGGAAACAGCCGCGGCAAAGTCAGCTTTCCCCGGTGGCGATAGCATCGAAGACATCAGATCATCGATCAGAGCGTATGGATGGTCTCAAAATACCTCCAAAATGCTGCATGTCAAGTTTAAGGTCAAACCGGCAACATTTGACCCTACATTAACCCTCGAGCAGCATAATCAAGCCTCTCGACGGTGAGAACCTGTCGCGACCCCGGACTGGGCCCCTGAGCGCGGGCAGGCCACTAATCCGGGATTGGGACTGAATAGGAAAGGGTGTTGGATAATGAATGAATGGTACAATCCATGTCAACACTATGAATTAATGTAAATCAAAACGTATACGAGTCCGTCATGGATGCCACTCGTACACGCGATTTCCCACAGGTGTCCGCGGTGAGGATATCACATCAACATGAATATTTCTTTTAAGTGCAGAAGCATGTAGCAAATCTATTTCATACATTCATGTCTAAGATATCAATATTAAAACATATATAAAACCAGTATAAAAAATAGCAATGATCATTAGCTAATCCCAAAGGAAGGTTAAAGTTTACAACAAGATCATTTAGTTACAATTTCCCTAAATAGAGGCCAACAAAGGCCAATATAAATAAAATGTCTATTCCCCAAAAGAATGGTTAAATCTAACCCAAGATATGACAATATAGAATTTACCTTGGAAAACATTTGAGCTTGTTAGAACAATAATTTTATAAAACGAAAGAATCATTTATTCAAAATACACATGTAATCTAAAACAAGTAAGGTATCTAAGGAAAACGGGAAACAACAAGATGGCAACCACAGGAAGCTAATTCCTCTATCACCGAAGTCACATGAGCATATCAGGATGTTGACTTCAGTCACCAAAGTGAGGAGATACAACATAATTAACATATACATATATATAGTAAATACAGGTCATGACCACGGTAGCGAACTGGACATCGGAAACCACAGTAGCAATCTGCGGTATCAGAACAATACCACGGTAATAACCGGGTAGCGGGATCTAAACTGCAGCTAGCGGGACGAGAGGGGGATCTCCAAGTCAGCGGATCAGACCGACAAGGTTATTCAAGCTTAGTGGTGCCGACTCATAGGTCAAATATCATAAATCGAGACATGTACAAAACTCATAGGATGCACTTATATAAACGGGCGGGACGGGGTGCTCAAAGGCACAAATCTCATTTTAAACGGGAAGTGCATATTGGGATTAGCAAAAATGTTACAGTTGCAAATTCAGTATTCCCGGGAATGGTAAATCATAGTTCAAGAGGTTCGGGACAAATATCGAGATTCAAAATTGGATCAAGTGAATAAAGGTCCCGTATGTCATATATAATAAAGTTGGCACTCCTTGAGTTTGGAGACATTCCGGGCTCTTTATACACCTTATGATTTTCAAAACTTAAATGAAAACTTGTGAATTGATTTCTTTTTCTTTTTTTTTTTCAAATGGGGGCTACACAATGGTTACAAGTTTTCCCATCACAATAGGGTTCACAACGAACACCTCTCAATCAAATAAACATTTCATTTTTGCTCACAGATTAGTCACAGGTGAATAGCGCTGGTCGCTCGAGCGGACAGGAAGTTCGCTCGAGCGATGAGCTCTCTGAAATGGTTTTCTTGGACGTTCGCTCGAGCGGATAACGGGTTCGCTCGAGCGAACTTGTTGGCTCGAGTGAACAAATGGTTCGCTTGAATTAACAAAGTTCTGTGATGCTCTGATAAAAGTTCTGAGAGAGTTCACTCGAGCGGAACGGGTTCGCTCGAGCGAACCTGTTGGCTCAAGCGAACAATTAGTTCGCTCGAACTAACAAGGTTCTGTGAGGAGCCTGATATGATCCTGAGAATGTTCGCTCGAGCGAACAAGGGGTTCGCTCGAGCGAACTGTCTACTGGAATGGTTCCGAGCCCGTTCTGGACACTTCACTCGAGCGACCACCATGTTCGCTTGAGCGAACTGCCCAGAAATGGGTTCCGGGACAGTTCTGCTCCCTTCTATTTCTCTCCTTCAAACAACTCCTTTGAGTCCCATTCCCTCATCAAAATGAGAAGACCAACTCTTACTTCTTACAACCTTCAAAACACCATCAAATCCTATGAACATTTAACCAATATCTCCTTCTCTTTCAAGCCAACAAGTTATAAGGATTCATTTACAACAAAAGAAAGATCATAAAGACAAAGCTTTCAAGAGTTAATACATCAACTAACTCATTCATGAGCATTTATTTCAAAAACATGTAAATCAATGAAGGCACAAAAGAAATAGTGAATCAATCAATGCATTTCATGAAAACTATTCAAAGCTTACAATATCAAATCAACCACTTGCCTCAAGGTCTCTAAACAACAATTCAAGCTTCTAATCACCTCCCAAACTCAAAACCACAATCTCTACAAAAAAAACCCCAAAACACACCCTAAAATAGTCAAATAATGAAGTAGAAAGAGAGAGCTTCCAATATTGAAAATGGAGCTTCTCAAGGGCAAGAAGAATACATATCGAAAAGATTAAGAAGAAAGCATACTTGTAGAATCTGCAAATGGAGAGAGCTAGCTTAAAGGGGATCTTGGAATGGGAGGTTTCCTCCACAAATGCTATCAATGGAGAGCTCTAATGGAGAGGAAGAAGAAGATCACTTCCATTTCTCAAATGATGCAAGGTGGGTGGTGATTGGAGATGGGAAAAGCAAGAAGAAAAAGAGCAAGGAAAAACCCTAGTCTAGAGAGAGTTGCTGGAAAAAGAGAAAGGAAGAAGAGATGGGCTCCTATATAGCAATTGCAAGTGGGCTCCACCATTAGGAAACATTGTGGGGTCAAAATCATGGTTTTCGGGACTTCGGATGAAATCGACGAACAAGGAAGAAATGATCGTCGAAATTTCTAGTTTCCAAAAAGTATATGTTTCGCGGGTTTCGGGAATATCAAATATTTGGTGTATATTTAGTGTAAAAAGACTGTTTTGCCCTCAATGTAATGAAAGTTGGGTTTCGGGATTCGAGACGGGAACGGGATCAACGCGAAAGTTGTAGAAATCGACGAGATTAGTAAAACGGGATAAAAACAAAAATCCAAAGAATCTCGAATAATCCCCTAATTACACGCAAAGTCATAAAAGGAACCCCCAAATGGCCCCACTAGTCACAAAGGCACTCAAACTTTCCAAAGCTATAACAAAGCTATTCTAAACCCAAACTAAACCAAAATATACTAAACACACTTAGAGCTAACACACAACTTAATCAACACTGATCGAGGTCACTTGGGTCGGGGTCTTACATCCTCCACCCCTTGGGATATTTGGTCTACCAAATAAAATACAAAACTTACCTCAGGGAGAAGATGTGGATACTTCTTCTGCACTTGGTCTCGTAATTCCCATGTTGCCTCTTCCGATCCATGATTCTCCCAAATTACTTTCACCCACTAAATAGTCCGCGTCCTCAATTCTTGTTCCTTTGTATCAATGATCTGAATAGGCTTTTCGACATAAGTAGCATCTTCTCTAATTTCCAATGGTTCATGCCAGAGTACATGCGAAGGATCGGGAACATACTTCTTCAACATAGACATGTGGAAAACATTGTGTACGCCAAATAACCCGGGTGGTAAGGTTAATCTATAAGCCATGTCACCGATCTTGCTCACAATGTCATAAAGCCCAATGTATCTCCGTGATAACTTGTCTTTCTACCCAAATCTCAATGTTCCCCTAGTAGGTGACACCTTCAAGAAAACCTTATCTCCTTCTTTGAACTGTAGATCCCTTCTGTGAGAATCTGCATAACTCTTTTGTCTACTCTTGGCTACTTTTAGACGTTCTTGAATCTGCTTGACCTTGTCACTAGTTTCACTCACCATGGCTGGCCCATGTAAACTGCAACAACCTAACAAATTAATAATGTATCTAGGGAGCGAGATCCTATTCCAATCCCGGATGATGATGAAGAAGATGATTTTGATCTTTCGGCTTAGTGGAAATCATATGAAAATAAGTTTCCCATGCTTTCCGCCATGACCCATGATATACTAACAATTTCAGTGTCTATAGTTGCATCAGAGCATGCATTTAGTGGAAGTGGGCGCCTTATTGATCCCAGAAGGACTATGACATTAGAAGAAATTGTGGAAACCTGCATGTGCTTACTGGATTGGTATCAAGAAAAGGATAGAACACGATCCTGATGGATGATTTTGAGATAGAAGACGAGCTATCAGTGTTACATATATGATATCATAGTGTTCGAATTTGAAATACATCAACTTATACTTTTTATGAAATTATGATAGTTTTTCATGTTGTTGTTGTTGTTGTTGTTGTTGTTTTTTTTTTTTTTTTTTTTTTTTTTTTTTTTTTTGTCATAAACTTGTATTTCGTACTTAATGTTTTTTTTAGAATGTATAATAGGTTTTCAAAGTTATAATTTGTTTTTAGAATGTATATAATAGGCAAAGTTGTAATTTGTTTTTCAGAATGTATCATATGTTTTCAAAGTTGAAATTTATTTTTTAGAATGTATCATAGGTTTTCAAAGTTTTAATTTTTTATTTTTTTATTTCTCATAAGGTTTGAATTTCATTATATATTGATCCAAGTTCAAACTTGTATTTTTTTTTTTAACTTTTATAACTTAAATTTCAAGGAAATATAATCTATTTGATGTATTTTTCCAATGAATGTACTCCAAACATCATTTGCGTTATTCTACTTATTTATTTCACTTAATTTGTTTATCTTAATAGAATTGCTCCAAAAGTCCAAGTCCAAGTCCAACTTAAAAAATAAAATAAAATAAAAGAAGAAGAAGAAGAAAAAGAAGCAGCGGGGGGAGTCGTGGGCACGACACTACCAGGACCGTGCGCTGTGTCGACCTCCATGGAAATGGGCACGGAATGGCCCATCAAATGATGATGGATCGTGCTGGCACGGCTCGGGAACGATTGGGCCTGATGGTGAGAGTGCTTTACAAAAACAGCAAAAACTCAAGAAAGAACTTTCTTAAAACAAGAGAAGACTTAATGATCTCCACCATTTACGAATCCAAACCTCACGTATACCTACCATCGATGAATTGGTACTCATGAAAACTTGCTCCTTGTGGCACTAATACAAAACATTAAATTGGAAAAAAAAAAAAAGCAAAGAAATGACTATTTGCAAAGTTGAAATTGTAAGGCCCTAAAATGAAGTGCTACTATGGTTTGATTAGAATTGTTTTGCATGTGATTCTGGGCCATGATCACGAGATACATGGGTGGTCAAATAGCCTTTCTTTTTTTCTTTTTTTGGGTAAAAATTGAATAGCCATAACTTCGTGTCCAAATCCTCTTAGACTTTAACCTAGATACCTAAAACCACCTAAACGCGGACCTCAGATTGATGGATCAAAGGTAGGAGTTACAGTCCTTGCACGACTTCCTCTGATTCTTCTGGATCTTGACCTTAGAGACATGGCCACTTAATATGGGGAAATTGACAGAACATTGTAAAAGAGAAATTTTATGAGAATGAAAAAAAAATGAAATAGGAAAAAGAAGAAACCAGCCATTAAATAAAAGAAGTTACAAATCTGTTATGCCAATTTAATGTAATAATGGATACTTGTAGCAATAAAAGAAAAATCAAAGAAAGAGAAAGGTGTAGATGAAAGATGTGGTGTTGGTTTGTATGGCTATGGCAATCAAGGCAATTAAAGAGTTGGGATCCCTTGTAATTTGGACATGTGATAAATAAATTCTTGAGATGGAAAATTGAAATAACGTTAAGGTGTTGAAATTTGCCCACCCAAAATGGAAAAAAATAAAAGCAGTATGCACTACATAACAGCTGTCATCGATGAGTAAGGGAGCCAGCATAAATTAGGGTATTGGAATTTAAAATAGGGATTTTTACGAGAAAAACAAGCTTAAATCACAATTGAACGGTTTTATGAAGAAAAACTATAAATTAATGATGGGATAATTGTTAGTACATTTATTTGAACGAAATCACCCTAGTTGACGATATCGTCAACTTGATTGATGATGTCGTCAACTTTATGCAACTTTTCTTATTCTTCTTCTTCAATGGTTTCATACCTAATCGTCTTAAGTTTGAAGGGGATGATGCTGAGGTTTGGCAAGAGATTAATAAACATTTTAAATAAATGAAGAAAAATCGAAAACAGGTGATGACTGCATCAAAGAGTTTGATAAGTCTTTCACAAACCACATAATGAAGTGTGTCCAATCCGCCCATTCTTAAAGTTGGTTCAAAGATTCTGAATTAACGAAACAAAAAATACTCTTGGGATTGAAAATTCCATACAGGCAATACAATGCCTAGGAGAAGACTTCAATTCACTACTCGAATATTGCCTAACATGGCTTCCTACATGTTGCTCATATACATAATGACCTACGAAATCTTTTCCGAACAAATGGCTTCAAACTCTAAACGTTAACAAAAGCATCCAAATTTATCCCCTCTAGCCTCACTTGAAGCCACCACCAAATCGAGAGAAAACCCTTATTTAGGCATTTCACCGAACACCTTGCACTCCAAACTCAAACTCTAGACTCATGCGAGGGGGGAGGGGGGTGGGAATGAGTAAAAACTAAACATGGGATCCACACACCTAAGGAAGATGGCCGAAACCACTTAAGGAAAACCACTTGGATACAAAATGCACTAATTCTCATAACCTTTTCATCACTAGGTAGATGAAGATGGAGCAGAATGTCGATTTTTGCAATGACGCTTGACAATATCGTCAATTGGGGTAATTTCGTCCAAAAAGATGAACAAACAATTATCTTGTCATTTTATGGTTTTGCTTCATAAAATCGTTTAATTAATATTTAATCTTAATCTATTTGTAAAAATTTAAAATAAGCAATGAATAATGATATTAGTGCTATGCAACCAGAAGTTTATCATTCGACAAAATAATGAGATTTTATTGGTATTGGATAGAGGATAGTAATTAGAGGATGTCAAGTTACGAAAATTAAATTGTATTGAGTGTGATAAGATGGAGAGAAACGTATGTTAGCAATTGCTTCATTATTAGGTGGGCCTACAATTATGATGATAATGAATGGAGCAACTAAAGGATATATTAGTTATGAAAATTGTATTAAGCAAGCATGGCCCTACATAATGCCAAGAGTTGCAAGAAGAGGTTCCAATGGAATATTTGTTAGAATTAAAGAAAGTCAAGGTGTCTCATAAATAGAAGAGGGGAAGGTCAAAATCTACTGTGTTGTCAAAATCAGATTTCTATTTGAAATCAGTCTCTTTCATATATAATATAATATAATCACTAGTAAAATATGCCCGGCCAAAATCGACATAGGTTAGGTGCTATTGATGGAACATGGTAAGTCTGGATTTACATGTAGTCCAAAAGGGGGTTTAGAAACACAAAAGGCCATCATCGAAGAGAGTTGAGAAACACAAATCGTAGAGAGTTAAGAAACACAATAGGCCAGGCCATCATCAAACAGAGTTTAGAAACACAAAACACAAAAGGCTATCATCAAAGAGAGTTTACACGCACAAAAGGCAATCAGGCCACACCCATCCCACTTGGCCATCAGGCGTTCCACATCAGTCCACAAAGATTTCGTGAGGTCCATAATATTTAAAGAATCTCATTTTAAAATGTAGACTATGGAAAGTACTAACAACATAAATGAACTTGCTTGGTATATCTACTCTTTACTTTTTTTTTTTTTTTTTGTAAGATCCATCTAAAATAGATACATTAAAAAAAGAGCTATAAAAGAAAAGATGATAGAATAAAAAAAAACGCGTTCGGTAACGCATGAATCTATTTTAAATACCTCGCCTCTATATTTTAAGCCCAAAAACTCTATTTCTCATCTTGGAGCATTTGAATTTTAGAGGATTTACCTCTAAATGTCTAAAGCGGACAGAGTCTAGAATCTTATGCCAAACGCTCTAATTGTTCAAACCTCTGTCCGATTTAGTCATTTAGAGAAATAGAGGCATGAAATAGAGATGTCAAACATAGGCGAATAATCATTCGTTTGAAAGGAAATAATCTCTTTAAATTAGATTGGGGCTTTTAACCTAATCGGCAGAATAACTCTTTTAGATTGCGTGCCTCTTTATCTAATCAGAAAAAAGTGGTAAATTCTAAAGATGGTAGAAAAGGAGATTAAGTTAAGCTTAATGAATGCTTAAAAGAGTCTGTATGGTCCGAAACTCTAATTTGAATTGGCTGCAATTGATAAGCTCAAAATCGGATAAAATTAATTGCAAGATTGAGTTCAAATTTCTCAATCAATCTCAAAATCGGACTCCAATTTCAAAATCGAATCCAACTTTTCCGCTTCTCCATTGGCATGAACGTGTCTCCCAAACACTTAAAAGACTATTCAAGTAGGGATTGGCCATTTTGGATAAGCTGTTCTTCAATTTTGATCCGTGAATGAAAATGTTATTTTAGATCCAAGTTGGAATTTGATCTATTTTCCGAAAACAAAATTCATGTCGATTGAGTTGTATCCATTTGACCTCACTAAATAGTCAAAAATGCTAATCAATACTACGTCATGCAAGCAATCGAACTTCCACTAAGGGCCGTCATGGATTGGCAGCTGGCATATATTGCCAATGAAGACCCTTTTTGCTTGGAGGGTGGAATAAAATAAATAGATTTGAGAGTCAAATTAAGAAGAAAAAACAAATAGTGGAGGGTTGTGAGTAAAGGCGGCATAGCATGGTATTTCATGGTATCCACTGAGGTTTCTATGGTGACTTTCGGACTTCGATGAAAATGATCGCCTACGAATGAGGATCAATTCCACCAGTGGGACTGATTGGCCATGTATGGATGCACGGTGAGATCATCTCAAGAGGAGAGCTATGCATGGGTGATTGAAAGAAAAGTAGCCCAGATGTGTGATAAACCTACAGACAAGGGGATTCACATCTCCATGGTTCCTTAATTTTGTTTTATTATGAAATTATATGATCCTTTGCTAGTTATTAGTCGGTACAAGATTGCTTTCTTAAAGCAACGCAGATTCATTTGTACAAAGTCTCCACAGATTCATTTGTCAGGGGATGAACACACTTCAAGCTTTGGTAGAAGACTACGCCAAGCATCAGCAATGTCATTTGCGAGCTTCGCCTGACCCTTTGCAAATTCATGGAAAGCAAGGCCCATATCAGATGTCTTCTGTTCTTGGAACCGAACAATCTCTTCGTTCATTAATTTGACAATCAACTCAAACCTTCTGGTCGCCTCCTCACTCTCTGCCTTCAACTGCATTAACCCAAAGCAGAGTTCTTCAAGTAAGATATCCCAGTCAAGATATGATCCATGTGAAACTGTTCTTTTCTTTTTAAGAATCAGAAGATATGATCCATGTGAAACTACTATAATCAGAAGATAGGATCCATGAACCCAGACAACCATGTAATTTTGATTTATCACTCACCTCTTTATACTCAAACTCTGCTTCTCCAACCCTATCCGATCGTATCAGCATCAGCTTGTCACTGTAAACCAACCAATGAACTTGGGTTTCACAAAAAATAAGAAACAAAGATTGCAAAGGTTACTTTTTATTGCATGTCTGGATGTAGCCACAAATAGTGATTTGGGAAGATAAATGGAAGCCCCAAAAATGACTAGAAACGGTAATCCAAAACGACATTAATTGAAAATTCATAACCATTTCTGGTGTCACTCATTTTTGAGACTACAAAGGGCAAGTTGAAAGCAAGATTCAACTCAACCGAATTAACAAAAAAAAAAAAAAAAAAAAAAAAAAAAAAAAACCAAACAAACAAACACAACCAAAAACGAAAACGAAAACAAAACAAAAAAAAAGTCATTTGAGAGACAGCCCAATCACTGTGATTTTTACTTTGGCCATCCACAAAGAGGGTTCATAAATTTGAACAAGGGGAGGCTACAATGATGATTTTGCCAGTAAAAAAGAAAAAATGAGCAAGAGTGGATTTCCAAAAATAAACAAATAGATAAATTTACCATAAGCACAACCTATTCGAGGATTTAGCTCAGGATAGATCAAAATGGAGAAACAGAATTCTTGTAGCGAACATAGTTGGGACATGATGGAGAAACAGGATAGATCATAATGATGATGATGATGACGATAAGATTTACCATAAGTATATTTGGTTTTTACTGATAAAAAGGTATATTTGGTTTTATTGTGAACAAACGAAACCAGAGGGCTACATATCTGTAGTAGCATTGTAGAGACTTCGGTCATGGATTCTTGGAATGCATCTCCATTTCGAAGGACACACACCAAAAAAAAAAAAAAACCATTCACAGGCGACATGCCAACAGGACAACATTTGTCACATTAAAACCAAAAAGGGCCTACATAGGAAGTTGGGAACTGACATGATGGATCGCTCTCTGAAACGTTTACTTAAAAAACAACTTTGCACATGTTCCAATGTGAATTATTCAGAGTTTAGGAACAAATGGTCAAAGATATTAACAGGTAAAATACACCTCCAAGTTTTCACACTAATAATTCGAGTCCCCACAAAGCATGCTCATGCATGCAGATAAGCATGTACCCTATGTATCATGCATGTATAAGTAGATAAGCACATTCCAAATATATAATAATAATAATAATAGAAGCAGATAAGCACAGCAATGTAAACCATCATATGTCAGCCCATCATGGATGAGCCCAGCCCCAAAATTATACTATCCACATCGAAGATTATTAGACATTCATTTATTGATGTAGGCTATTAAATATTTTATCTTACCATGCATGCGATGACCACTAAATTAAGTTGCATTAGTACAGGTATAGTACAAGAACTTCTGCTGGAATCTGATACCGGTAGGAAGTGTCCCACTCGGTAGGACTCTTGGATTCAACATAATATTCCAATAAATTGAAATAATAAATAAATATAATATGCAAAAAATGGAACATATAGAAGTTACGTACAAATCGTACTCTTTAAGTAATGCTAATAGTTCTTTCTAATGTTTTAGTTAGATTTCAAAGGAAGAAAACATCTAATAATACTTTATCAACTACATAAAAATTCTAAATTATTAACAGAACCTGTGAAATGCCTGAGACGTGTCACGGACGTGTATGTTACTCATTTCACAGAATCCTAGCTACGGAGCCACTAACAGTGTTTTTTTTTTTTTTTTTTTTTTTTTTGGCCAAATAGCAATAACTTCGTTAGCCAATCCACAATAAGGCCCATTATAAAGATTTTAAAATTGAGGGTACTTGTATGCAACATGTAGAATGACTGCAATCATCCTGCCCTAACGTATCATCAAATGGTTTGAAAACCGAGAGAGAGAGAGAGAGAGAGAGAGAGAGAGAGAGATACAGATTAATCTCCTTCAGCTTGGTTGCTTCTGCCAATTCACATTGCTGCTTGAAAGCATTAGCCCTATCTGCCATCGTGGCCTGTGTCAGAAGCAAAAGAAGCAAATCAACAAGTTTGCATTATATAAATCCAAATGCAAATACTTGATGGCCACATGATTCCGAAGAATCTGAATAAGTTTCAACCATCTCTGAGGGTATGTAACGTAGATTAACCATGAAATGAGAAAACATTCACCATGAATTTGGATATACTTCAACAAAAGCATATTTTTCAATATTTTTGGGAGAACAGATGGTTATCTATTTCAGTCTTCAAGGCAGCACAAATTGGAAACCACATAAGGAGCGATATTATATTTGAGTCCTCTCCACTCCAAAGCATTACCAACACCAACCACATATTTTCCAGGATGGAAGCATAGATACAGGCAGTTCTTACCAAATGTGATCTTTCTCTTTCTTTTTCCCTTTTCTTAATAATTGGAATTTGCAGTTTCTAATTTGAGGCCACCCTAATTGAGCAGGGGGATAGACAAACATTTATTAAGCCAAAATATTCAAACCATATGCAATTTAAGATACAGAAAAACACATGCTTTCGAAATGTCGCGACCACGGATAATCTGTATGAAAAAGAAGAAAGTAAAGACACCTTTATAGACTGCACAGCACGCACATAATCCTTAAGAGGCTCTTCAAAATTCATTAACAGGTTGTGGGCCTGCACCAACAACAAAGACCAATAATTATATTATTTATAGCGGAAGGTTCTCAATTCAATTTTGACCACTACCTTTCAATTTTGATGCTCGCCGAAGCTGAACATGCTTTCTTTTTATCTATTTCACTTTATTAATTTTATTTCTTTTTTAAATTTAATCTTCTCTGTTTAGACCACAACAGAGCAAAAGATCAAAATCACAACTCCAACGCCAACCCACATCAAAATAGATCAAACAAAGATCTATAGTTCGAAGCAGAATGAAAATTTCATACAACCCACACCATAACCAGTAATTTTAAATGACCATGGCTAAGGATAATAAATTATTATAATTTACAATAATTTTATAAATCATAAACGAGGTCTTGAGCAAGTGTTAAAAGTAAGAATTCAGGTCCAAAAAACTAATGTATTTACTATTATTGATTACATCTTTTCTGTTTGCAATTTTGTCTATTTGTGTATTTTTTTTTTTTTAATAATGGTAGAATTTATTGAAAAGAGGAAGAAAAAAACAAAAAAGGGAAACAACCAACGATGCAAGAAAAAAAAAAAGAAATCAAAAGACAAAATTAAACATCAAAAGAAACGTGTAACAAAAAAACTCCTCTAGCAAGATCATCCACCATAGCATTCTCCTCTCGCAAGACATGATTAAAAGAAATTTGTCTATTTCTGTATTGTGTGACTCTTTCCTCTTATTAGATTAAGGTTTCGTTTGGTGGTTTGATGTTTCATTATTAAAATTTCAGAGAGAGAGCGAGCTTTATCAATATATTGCTCTGCGGTCTCCGCAAGTAGAGCAACGGCACTCTATTCTGAACTATTTTTTTGTTAAGCACAATTTTTTACATTTTTATACTTGTTTCTACAAATAATGTGGGTACCGTGCTCAGCACAAGTTAACCTGTTATAAAGAATGTTGCAAAAAAAAAAAAAAAAAAACAAAGAAGTCAAAACCATGCAACACATAAAGTGCATAGTAGAGATTTGAATGATCCAAATATGGACTACCTCCTTCTGTAGCTTAATTGATAACAGTTCAGATTTCGTGCCAAGATCAGAGAATGCCTTCCCGAGAGAATTTCCTTCACAGGCACCAAGGAGCTTGACTGCTTTCCCAAAGTCAGCAAGTGACTGGCCCAATTCTGAGAAAAGTATTGACCAAAAGCACCAAAATCTCATTCAGTTAGTTCAGCATACACCAAAAGCATGACAGACAGGGGAGTGAAACCAATTACCACATACTACAACCAGCTTAAATATGTTTGTAAAGCTGGTAGTCATCCATTAATAACTACTTTTGCATTTGATGAAGGGTGCAAGTCCCATAACCCATGCTCTGCGGGATACTTGTCTTCTCCTTTACTACACATCATTTACAAAGCCATTTGCCAAAATTTGGACAGAGAAGTTGGAAAGTCAAAGTACGATTTCCACCTAATGCTATTTCCATATTCCATATTTAGTAACCAAAAACTTCTACAGTGATGTACACATTAAAACACAGAACTTAAAAGTAAATGGATAAGATGCAAAGCTACCAAGAGAGCCATTATTGAACTCTTACTACCTTTGTGCCTTTTTACAAGACGAAAAGCTTGCTTCTGTGCCTCTGCTAAGTGGTCTTCAAGCTCAAAGATGTAGTGCTTTAGCTTCTCGTACTCAGGGTTGGACTCCTCCACTGGTTTTTCCTTTCCAAGGACGACATCACTTACCTTAGATTGTACATCCTGTTAAAACCCAAATTAACACCCATGTCATTTTGTCCTACGCACTATGTAAATTTAGAGAAGGCAGTGCTGCTTTTTTTCTCTCCTTCCCTTGACAGGTAACATCACTCTAACCCACAACCTTGTGGTTGACAATGAGCACACCTCCCACTGTGCTTACAGGGCACTTCTGATTTCTAATATTAAAAACAAAAAATAAAAAATAAAAAAAGACTTGGAGAAAATGCAGTTTAGAGTGACTTTAGAAGTCTAAACTGTAAGATGAAATGAACATTTTGCCTGACAGATTCTTAGATCGGGATAACACAGAAACTGGAAACTTTTGGCTCTATCTTTTCCAACTTGGAATTATCAGCATTTGTTGCAAATACTGATCTGGAGCTGCATACCTATTACCTACACCCTCACCCACCCACACAATAATGATGACACACATCCGCACATACAAATCATTTTACAGTGAAAACCATGAAACGAAACAGCCACAGTATCCACAACATTTCCAAAATCCTCCATTCAAAAAGTTATTTAAAGAACTTCCACGTTCACAGCTTCTATGGTGAAAACAATACAGCCACATTATCCATCACAATCTTCAAGAGTTACTTTGAAGTTGAGGAGCTGGAACAACGCAACACACTTTTTAGTACAAACAACCTAATTTCTACTTCTATCAAAGTTGGGTTGTACTACTCTCAATTCAAAAAACCAGAGGGGTAAAATAAGATATCTGAAATCTGAATAGCATTGCCATGAGATAGACTACTCTCCAGTATGAATATCTGAAACACAGACTACCTTGAAAATTTGCATCAAATCAGCCGGCTTCTTTTTGAAAATACCGATCTCCAGGGACCTTGCTCTCTCCATGGTCTGCATAATAGAAGTACCAAAATGTGAAAAAAAAATAATAATAAAGTTTTCTTTCAAGGTAACATAATAATAACCAAGGCAAATAAGTATCTTTTCCAATCAAAACAAAACAAGAAAAAATAATAAAAAAGTCATTACTCCAGACCCCAAACAAATCTTGAGTGCCATGGTTTGTGGAAAAATTATGAATGCAGATGGGGAGGCTAGGAGGAAATCAGATGTTCATGTGGCATGTATAGGACTTCCTCCTCTATTAGGAAAGTTTTAGTTCAATGTGGATGGGGAGGCCAGGAGGAAATCAGGCGTGACCGTTATGCAAGGTGTGCTACGCAATACTTCAGGGGTGCTCTTGGTTTTCATTTCTACTGTGATTGATGTCAAAGATTCAAATGAAGCAAAAATTTGGGCAACCATAGAAGCTCTAAAGATTCTCAACACTTCATCTTTGGGCCCGCTAAGTGGAAAGTGATTCCCTCTTCACTAATTTTTAGGTCACTTAAAAAGGAGGGGTGAGGGGTCCATGGAAGCTTCACTTCATTCAAAATGAGATTAAGCATCATTGCTAATTCTTAAAAGTGGATTTTCTTCACAGATTAAGCATCATTGCTCATTCTTAAAAGTGGGTTTTCTACATATTCCTTGAATATAATTGATTGTCGATTCTCCCACTAAGGGGTTGATACTTCATAGGCTTTCTCTGTGTAGGCCCTCTTTTGTAGCTTGACTACTGCTGGGCCATTTTGTTATATTTTGCAGAATTAATATAGTTCTCTTGTACTATTCGCTTTTTCTGCTTATAGTATCCCTCTCTTTTCCACAGCAAAATATCTTGTTACTGATTTTTGAAAAAAAAAAAAGAAAAAAGAAAAAGGAGAGTTGAAATAAGATCCTTCCACAAAAGTTGGGTTGGCACAAGTCTTCAGGGTTACAAGTAGTTCTGCTATGTGCTGCAAGAGGTTTTGATTGCCTGAATCATTTTTTTTATTTCTTTCAATTTTTATTTTATTTTTTTGTTTTTTACTTTAAGGGAGAAAATGAAAAGAAAATCCTTGATGAAAGATTCGGATATAATATGAACACGGGCAAATTCTCTCCAAACCGATATCTAACGAAAATAGCCAGCTATATGTACCTACTGAAGCAGGAGTCCTCTCTTAAACTGAAGAAACTGATATCAAACAGCTCCTTCAACCAGGCCTTGGAATGATTAAAGGCTTTATCTGAGTAGGGAGGATGATATGGTCAGATTTTGAAACCAATAACTGCCCCAGTGATAAATGTTCCAATATGTATGAGCTAATAAAACAAAATGAGGGATTTTAAGAAGATACAAAAAGGATCGGTACAGGAGTGAGCAAAGGGGAGAAAAGGTAATTCAATAATGCCATCACTGAGTCTGGTATATATCCCAATAGAGGTCTGGTAGGTTTGTAATATGTCAGTGCCGGATGTAAGAAGGTTGAGATCCACTACACTGTAACTTCTTAGTAGTACTAATATAATGTCCTAGCTTTAGCCCAAGAAAAAAAAGGAGGCACTTCTATGAAACAAAAACAAAATACATGTGGTGACACACATATGAATAGATACAAGCATGGAATGATAACTGATAAGAAAAGGGAAGAATTAGGAATGCATGCAAAGAGGAACTTGGAGTAGCTACAACCATTGAACAAAATATCAGCCGCTACACTATCAGGTGCAGCAGTCATGGCTGTTAAGCTAAATTGTAAATATCATAGCTACGACTCTAGGTATAAACCTAGTCAAGCAGAAAATTTTTCAATTAAAACATTGTTTTCCCTATGTATTCTCGCAAAAGGCCTTTTCCTAAAGTTGTCGTTACCCTCATATGATTCCAAGTCACTAGAAAAACAGAAGATTGGCCGTTAGACAATATTCAAAAAAAATTTACCACTTTAAAATTTCACACTGCTACGCCGCTACGTATTGTTGTAACTGCTACATCGTATTTTGGCTGCCGGCCGCAACCGCTATTTTGATCTTTGGCTACAACCCCCCAACCCCAAAACACGCGCGCACACAATAGCCCACACCCTTAAAGACCAAAGATTCATTCAGAATACATCTCATTCGGGCTGGATCTTTACCTATTAAGGTTGAAGGCACATTTTTTTACGTACAAATTAGCGGCATAACTGTCTTTTAAGCCTCCTAGTGAGAGGTCATTTCAAATGTGTTTTACCTTTAACCATACATTTATATTTTTTGTTGCTCCCTATAAATATATAATTTGTGACTTAAAAGCATAACGTTTATTTGACACTTAAGGTAGAAATTATAGAGTAAATTCTGCAAAATGATGGAAATCATTATTGTTTTAAATAGTTTTATCTTTTAACTATTTCCCTCTTTTTTTGTTTCTCCAATTCCTTTCTTCCCTCAAGACGGAATGGTCATAGCCATACAATGTTCCATTTTAGGGCAATCTGGAACAGCCTCCTGAACATAGTTCAAAAAATCGCCCGAGTCCGAGTCGACTCAGAATGGGCACCCGACTCAGTATCAGCAAGTGACAGACTCGGCCGACTATATAATGACGAAATGGGGTTATTTACCCATTTCTCTTACTAGAAACACTTGGATCAAGGGTTTGAGAGGGTGCTAACTTCATTTGTTTGAAGATCAAATCTTTGTATTTTGAGAGATCTAGCTCACCAAAGATCAAATCTACTATTCATCCTAAAGAGGGGTTTCTATTATTGGATTTTTGAGGTATACTTTTTTGTTTCTTTATGCTTAGATGGTTTAAAATAAAGGATAGGAAGTATGTTTTGCTTATAGATGATTTTTCCACCCACGATTTGTTGAAAAAAATGCATTTTTACTGTTTTTTTGGTCTTTTTTTAAATAGGAAAATTGATTTTTTTTTTTTTTTTTTTTTTTTTTTTTTTTTTTTTTTTTTTGTATGAGCTTAAAATTTTAGGTGTGTACCACACAGATCTATAGTTCTAACCCTAGGTCTATGCATGTGCCTCCAAAAATTGTAATTTCTTCAATTTTTCTATTTAAAATTATTATTAAAAAAACTTTTTTTTTCTACACGCTTAAATTGTTTAGAATAGAGGATAGGAAGTATGTTATGCTTAAATGCTTAATAGATAACTGTTTGTTTTTTAATAATCTTTAATAGATAACTTTTCCACTCTTGATTTGTTGAAAAATTGTATTTTCTTTGATTTTTTGGTTTTTTGAAAAAAAAAGTAAATTGAATTTTTTTTTCCTTTTTACTTTTGATTTTGTATGAGCTTAAGATTTTGGGTGTGTACCACATAGATCTATGGATAGATCTAGATCTATGCATGCTCACTCACAAACAATAATTTCTTACTTAGAAAATATTATTTAAAATGTGTAAAAAATCTTTTAAAAAGTTTTTCTTTCTTATTTGGAAATTTTTCCTAATTTAGAAACATAAGTAATATAGCCCCCTGTTTGGCATCACTACTTTTTGCCTCTATTTCTCTAAATCTCTAAAGAACGTAGAAATTTTGAGAATAGAGGCGTTTGATAGCGTGCTTCACCCTCTCAATAGTGTAGAGAAGTAAAGGCAATGCCTCTTTTGTCCACACCATTGGATGCATGTAGAAAGTAGAGGGAACCAAAATAGAGGCAGGTGAACAGTGAATTTGGCCTAACAACGCCCAGTCTGATCTTTTGATTTTTTTTTTTTTTTTTTTTTTTCAAAATCTAAGAGTGTAAATCAAGGTCCAAACCATTGGAAATGTTTACAAGATCAAACACGGCCACGATAAATTTCAACTGTTGGATCATCACCAATCTCAAGATATGTGCAAAAAACGTGAGCCATTGGCTGCAATTTTCTAGAATCTATGGGCCCCAAACACAAGATCCAAACCATTAGATCTCTTTGGAAGGCTGAAAACGACTATGCGGTCAATTTTCAAGGCTTGATACGTTGTGCATCTCGAGATATTTGCAAAACAATATCAACCATTGATGTAATATGGTCAATTTTGGATGTCCATGAGCAGTAATGTTTTTCTATTTTTTTTATTATTCTAGGATATTAAATCACGATCCAAACCGTTAAAATTGTTCTTACGATCAAGCCCAGCAACAAGACCAAATTTCAGGCGTTGGATCATCACCAATCTCGATATATGAGCAAAAAAAAGTGAGCCATTTGATAGTATTTTCTGGATTATGTGGGCCCCAAACACAAGATCCAAACCGTTAGATCTCTTTGGAAAGCGGAACACGGCCATGGGGTCAATTTTCAAGGCTTGATACCCTGTGGATCTTTTTAAAACTTGTGAAAAACTTTCAACCATTGATATAAAAAAGTCTATTTAACATAGATCCTTGCATTACCAAACACTCCTTTTGATTCTAGCCTCTTTTTTTTTGCTCTTTTTTTAATGCCTCTATTTTGATGGGTCCATCCAAAAAAGAGTAGAGATCATATCAAACAAGCCCATGGAGTGTAGAACTAAGGATCCTCACCTAGATCTATACATTGTATACATTGTTATGCAAATAATCAATCTTTTCACTTACTAATAAGCATGCAAATTACAATAACATGGAGAGATGGTTGGTGGGGAGCGTCATAAGGTCAAATGTAAATGGTGTCATAAAATCATGAGTGATGGAACCGATAGATTTAAACAACATCGTGCACATATATCAGGGGATGCAAAAGGTTGTCCAAATGTCTCCACTGAAGTAAGGAATGCAATGAGGGATATCGTGCAAGGAAAGGAGTCAGATTTGGCCATGGGTCAATTCGGAGGGCAAGTACAACTCATGCCCATGGGTCAATTTGGCTATGGTCGTCTGGATCCATCAAAATTATAGACAAGGTTCTCATGGAGGGCGGGCAAGGCTTCTTTGATTTTAATATAACACAATACTACCATCAAAATCAAAATGCGACGACGACAAAGAGGGCATCCAACCAGCAAGGCATTCAACATGGTATTAGAAAGAATGGGCTAAGGTATAGTTGCTATTTGCTAATTGATACTTGATAGTTGATATAGAAATTGGAATATGGATTTGTGATTTAATTGAAATGAAATGGTTCTTGTCTCATAATCTTAAGGTGTGGCATATATAATATTAGGTTACTATTTACTAGTATACAGTAATAGTAGCAATAACATGCTTTAGAAAAGTATAATTTGTTGTTAAAAATACCTGAGTAAAAGGAAAGATAAAGGATTATATAGTCTATACTCTATAATTTCACAAAAATCTATCGTTACATAAAAGAATAAAAAGATTCAATAAATCTACATGGATGGAGGGCCTCCTAGGCTGTCATATTTTAATTTTCCTCTTTTTTCCATTTTTTCCTTCTTTTTTATTTTCTTTAATTTTTTTGGGACTCGGACATGGCCGAGTCGAGTCCCGAGTCCGGGTTTTTAAACCTTGCTCCTAAATGACATTGATCTATGATACATAGAAGCCAAGCAGTCTACTTACAAAAACAAAAATGCTACATGTCCAACAAGCTAGAAGGCAGAGACCAGTAAAGATCTGGAGACTGGGATGGCATAGCGAGAGTTAACATCTAAGGTTGTGGAGGAATACGTAAATCTGTTGAAGACAAGGTGGGTGCAGAATAACTTGAGAAGCCAATCTCACTGGAATGGAGAAGGCTTTGATGATTATGATGGCAATAAATCACTTACTGATTTCTTTTTATTGTAATAAACCAATCATTTAATGAAAAATCTTAAACATCAATTGCATATGAAACACTTTTGGACGATGAATAATTTCTTTGTCAATTTTTATATAAATTATATCCATCATTCGTCTTCATCATATAAGCCTTACCCCCATCACATAAAACGATTAGCATAAACAAAAACAAAATTTGTGCATTATCAAATAAAGCCAAGCAATCAAATTTTACCATTACTAAAAAAATTACTAAAATATCAAAATACAACAAAAGAAAATAAGCTCATTTTCAATGCATGAAGTTAAGGGAAAGATTTTCCAATTAAAATACAGAAAATTCAACCTTGCTATTCTAGGTAAGAAAATGAACTGGTTGGCCAAGCAGTGAAATTGTACATCACATGAATAATAAGAGAGATTTCATAATTCAAAGTATTTAGAAGCCTCCTAAGCGATCTCTGAATCCACTTCTACCTCTGAATAAAGGCCAAGGGAAAAAACAAAATTGCTGGACATTTGGTTCCACTTCATAGGAGCCTAAACAGGCCAACTAAGAATCGCATTCCAATAGTACCTTCATCATCTCTGCTGAGCACTAACTAACCAAAAGGCGTGGATTCTTCAATAGAAGATCCATCAACATTTTTTTACCGAGACCTTAGGGTGGCCACTATCATTTTAGTCTCTTTTATCCTCTGCTTTAGTCAATTCCAACAACAATTTGCCAATCCATTTTTCAATCCATAAACGATAGTGATAGTGTGACTCCCTTGTAAATGATTGATTGTAAGCATCCATAAACATATCTCTTAGTCTTTGAAAGTGTAGCTCAGATCCTTTTTGAGGCCTATTGCTTTGGTCGCTAAGGCACCCGGAATGTACATTTGGATGTCCTTTTTGGGTTTGGAGTTTTGTGTCTAGCCCCCCACGGCCTTCCTTTAGTATAGTTTTATTATACAATACAGCTCACACATTTCATTAATAAATTGTTAATGCCCAATATATATCTGAAAGGTTTTACGCAAGTGGCACAATAGTCTCAAGATACATTGCCCTTTTAAATAGCCTCCTGCCCTGCTTTAGAAAATTTTAGCTTACTTTTCTTGAAAAATTAATGAAACATGGGTATGCTTGTTTACAAGTGGTAAAGTAACCCCAAGCAGCTAGAAAATTTACCTTCACCATGTTTGGTTGTTTGGTAAAGTCAAGTTAAAACAAAAAGGGGCTCTCTCTCTCTCTCTCTTCTTCATATACAAAACAAACACAAACATTACTTCACTACAAACTTTATGTCACCTTCATTGATGTGACATTTATTCACCATTATTTTACCAGTGATGTAAAAAAGCATGCCCTAAAAAGAAGAAAAAATATCATCACATATTTCTTGCACCTTAACAATATGGTCAAAAACACAATTTACTATTATAGAGAGAGGGAGTTAGAGAATCAATGGCTTCTCTCACCTATTTCTACATGTAGCACTGTTTAAGAAATCATCTATATAGTGAATATTGACAAGGTTAATGATATAATGGGAAGCTATAGTCCACAAAGGCCTCCAAGCCTTAGCCTACGTGGAGTGGACGCCTTCTGCACATGCAGAAGGACAGCCCACCTCCACATCACCACTTGGAGAATGATCTTGATATGAAATTTATTTCTGTTGTTCAATTACAAGTCTCTAACTCATTGTAAGTTATATGGTGATTCTTTCACATTCCTGGGTTATCCCCAGTTATGGGTATGTTTCTTTTGTGGTTAATTATGACATTTACTGGTAATAATGAATTAGCGATTATAACGCGTATCTAAATGACAATAACACCATCTTCAACAACATACTAGTTATGTTATGCTAGGAAGTTTTCCATCAAGGATTAACCTGATGGTTTGCATACTAAACTCAACCTTTAATTTGCAGATATGAGCTCATGGTTTGGTAATCATACAACAGTCCATCAGCTTGAAAAGCAACCCCTTGCTTGAATGACATCCCAAAAAATAGCCAAAATGGCCATAGTCGGAAGATCTTACTCAGCTTAGCCATCAAATTTCTATGGATAGCTGCTGTATTTCCATTCTATATATTAATTTAAGCGGTTGTCAATTACAGGCTTAGGACATTCACATGAGTAGGATTTTTAGGTATAACCCCATATGCCCAACCACTCACTAGACCAATGGTTTTGATCACCGAACTGTGGATCCCACATTCCCAGACTGCACAAAACCTCAGAAAAAGGATCATATAATGCCTCTACAGTCTACAATAAAAAGCTGTAACAACACTTTCTGCAATTCCCATAAGAAATGATCATATAAAACTTAATTTTTCAAATGGAAAAGAAATAATTTCTCCTTAAGGGCATGTGCATACACTATACCTCTTCATCTTCTTGCAGAAAGGTCCTTAAATCTTCACTTTGCTTAAGTTCAGGATGCGATGCTATTCGATTGACAAATACATCCAATGCTTGACGCCTCATCTCAATGAACTCCACACTGAAGCGAAACTTCTCTGTAAAGTAAAGAGAATAAGGTGTCATTTGGCAAGTCCACCTTTTGGGCCTAATTAACTTAATTAAAACTGATTCAAATAGATGTTTGACTGCTTTAGACTGTTTGGAGAAATTTATGTGAATCTTGATTAAATCAGCCTTAAGATCTTTTGCCACTTTTCCAATAAGTACCAAAACGGCAACTTTTCAAATGGACATCAATGTCTAAAGCAATCAGACAACTTTCATTTCTTTTACAAGTTTGCCCATATAACTTTTTACTATATGACAAGTTTGCCTCTTCTATTGCCTCTCTTCTATTGCTACTATATAACAGCTTTGCCTGTATAACTTCTATATGACAAGTTTGCCTTTTTTTAAATTGAATCAGACATATGATGAATCTCCATACTACTTGTGTTCTACCATTCTTTGAATAATGTTTTCTTTTCATCAATAACCAATTTGATTTATGAATTACACCATTAAGTTTCATTATGTGTATAACTCTCTCCCTTCCCAAGTAAATTAGACAAATGCAATTATTGTGATAAAATAGGAAAGAAAATTATGAGTAACAACATAAAAGTCCTTAAAAGGCTCTCACTCACTAGGCATGACCTAAGTAAAATCAACCTATAAAACAAAAAAAGGTAACAGTGCTTCCATTGCTGGCAATGGCAATTTTGGTTTCTGAGTAAAAGGGGTAATAATACTCTTTGAGATGCAATCTAGTTGCAGTCCTTTGATCAATTCGGCTAGAAAGGGATAGGAGAGTTTTTCAAAACAAGTAAAACCCCCGGTGTTGGCTGCAGAAAGGGTTCAAAGACTCACAATCTCTTGTGCACTCATTATGAAAGAGTTTGCCGATTTCTCTTCTAATTTTTGGTGTAGCTAGGTTGCATGTCATGGCATCAATGGCCAATGTCCTTGAGTTGTATTATCCTTATCCCTTCTCTTGTGATGGATCATCAGTTTTGCTCATTTCTTAATAAACTATTGTCAGCTTTTCACCAAAAAATAAATAAATAAAAGAGTAAAACCAGCCAACATGATCATTACAATCAATCTTCTAAAAAATCTTAATTGCAACTATCAGCAGCAAAGGGTTCTTCAAGATTCAAACAAACGTCAATATGAAAAAGGACCTTGCTCAAGAATTTTCAAAATATCAAGAATTAGAACTTATTTCAGAACCAGCTTTTCATGACAGCGTGACAATATTACTAATGATGTTATCAAAGAAGAAATTAAAAAGTAGGAAAATTAGTTCTCACTAGACCAATATTTTTGCGATAATATAGCAATATTTTTTTTAACTGCCGTGATGTTTTCATTACACTGGACAAAACTAAGAAGGGAAATATAGTTTTCCTTTCATAAAGACCTTGTTAATTAGTAATATGAAGTCAATACACAAATGCATGCAACCAGTACCAACAAAAATGATTTGAGTTTTTACCTACAGCACTCTTCTCCGGCAAAGGAGGGATAAATATTCCCTTGTACTTTTCAGCAAGCCGATCACGTAACCACACAAAATCACTGTAACGACGAATGACAATCTTCTCTGGCCCTTGATATTCAGGTAAATTTGTCTGCCAAAAAGTGCAACAATAATACCAGACATGAAAAATAAGTCAATGATACTCATACGCTATGTCCAGCACTCAATTTAAAATCTAGTGATAATAAAAGGAAATAAGTTGTCTGCCAAAAAGTGCAACAATAATACAAGACATGAAAAATAAGTCAATGATACTCATATGCTATGTCCAGTGCTCAATTTAAAATCTAGTGATAATAAAAGGAAATAAGAGTTACTGCCAAAATTAATAGATTGAGTCATGAAAATACATCACAGGTGTCAATATACAAAATTATTCAAGAAAAATCAAATAATATAAGAAATCTTCAGGTTCTACCAGGCCTATTTATAGCAAAACCTGGAACAGAAAAATACTTAACAAAGTAGTGTCAGAAGACAAATTATTATAGTCATTGAACATGTTTTTGTTTTCTGACGGTTTTTCTTTTTCTTTTTTTTTTCTTTTTTTTTTGGTTATGTTACAGACATGAATTCACTTCAATTTCATAGCTGGTTTTGAAAGATCACATGCTTGGAGAAAATTTCTCGAGCATAAACCTAACCTAGAAATCATTATTTTTATACATTTCTTCTATCTCAAACAATCATATTCATTTTACATGTTAGCAAGCTAGATAAGCATGTGTTTGGTCAAGCGAAGTAGCCGCATTGATCATCATCATCTTAGCCTTGTTCCATCAATTTAGGTCAAGTAGCCCAGAGTATAATACAGCTATTATTTTTCTAAATCACTTGAATACATATTTGCCAAATCATTAAATAAGAATTATTTGAAATTAGACAAATAGATTCATTAAGTATCTTTTATTCATGGTGTAATGCCACTTTGTCAAAACCAAGGTTTTTAAAACTTGAAATTGGGGTGCAATTCCGTCACTCTCAATTTGAGTCTGCTCAGCCAAGTCGCAAGGGATTCAGCTGAGCCGACTGAGTCACACTCAAACTCATAGAACTTCTCATAAGGTAAGATTTTCAAAACAAAACTAAAAATTAATTCCTATAATTATATAATTTGAGAACTCGTTGTGCTTAAATTGTTCTTAATGAAGTTAAGTATGGATAGATGTTTGTTGTTGGCATCAAGGATGAAAATAGCGGTAGCGGCGGGCGTAGCGGCCTGCCGCCAAAACGCTACGTAGCGGGCGATACGTAGCGTAGCAGCGATACGTAGCGGCGTAGCGGTGCGATTTGGAAAAATCGTCAAAAAAATATGAAAAAATTCTAGAAAATCTAGAATATTGGAAAATGAGAGAAAATGTATTTTTTTTTGCAAAAGTAACTAAGATAAGGGGGCGTAGCGGTCCCCTCACTGTATAAGGTCCTGTATCGCTGTCTAAATAGAAAATAATAGTATAGATCATTTTTTTCATATGTGTTCATGTTCCTTAGTTATGCTAACTTAGAAACTAATGAAAGGCTTATAAAAGAAAAAACTATGTCATGAAGCCAAGACTTAAGAGTACCTAGAGAAAAAAATACATCTACCAAAGGGGGTGTCTAATAGGATGTACTTAGAGAAGAATCATTGAGAATAACTCTTTGTATTGACTATAATTCGGCAAGATAATGTGCTTTTTGATGTTCTTTTAAACATAAAAGAGTAGAAGACTTGTGTAGAAATGTTATTTGGAGAGAAGAAAAAAAAAAAAGGAGTCTTATTATGCATTTTAAAAAAATTTGAAAAGTAGGAATTTTCTCACCCCGTAGCGGCCCCGTAGCGGCCGTAGCGGACCGTAGCGGCCCGTAGCGGCCCCGCAGCGGACGTAGCGGCCGCTACGGGTGCGGCGGCCGATAAATCGGCCGTAGCGTAGCGGTGGCGGCCGCTACGGCCGATTTAGCGGCCGCTACGCTACGTAGCGGCCCTATTTTCATCCATGGTTGGCATAGTTATCAGAATCCTACGATTCAAATCCCGAATCCCGATTCGTATCCCGAATCTTAAGGAAAACGATTCGTATCGATGTAATGAATCCCATTTACAAACGAATCTTAAGATTCAGGTGTGAATCCTACAATTCGATACTCGTTTCATTGAATCTTACGATTCAAGCGATTCGACTAAGTGAGAATGGATATAGCCAATAAGCTAATATTTATAATCTTTTACCTTTTCTCTTTCTTAAATCTCTCTTTCTTTTATCGCTTGTATTTTTTAAAATGTTATTTAGTAGTTAACGAAACCTCGTAAGAATTTTTTACGGCTTTGATAAGGTTTTAAAGATGAATAAAGAATATGCATTTAATTAAAGCATTGGACAGTACGTATGGTGCTTATTTGTATCTTCTTCTTTTTTTAATCTATATTGGTTTTTTTTCTTCATGAACACTTCATTAACTTTAAGAGATATACCGTGTAAGATTGATGTTTTGGATTTTATTTTATTTTTATATTTTTATTTAAAGATAATAAAAAATATATATTGATACTGTAAACTAATTTAATTATCTACTCATCATTTATTTCATATTTATATATAATAAATGTCATGATGTTCTTGATATGATTGTATGATAGACTTACTTGTTATTATATTTATACTACTATAAATGGAAAAATTGATGGTTATGAATAATTACTTTTTTCTTTTTCTTTTTCTTTTAATTATTTTTTATTTTTATTAGAAAAATAAAAAATCCCACGATTCACGATACGATTCGCAATTTGATTCGATTCATGGGTATGAACGATTTACGATACGATTCCGATTTTGAAAACTATGGTTGTTGGCTTTGAGGTTTACGTATGTTTGGATGAACAGTATTGTATATTTGTATCATTGGATATTGCAGAGTTAGTTTTCAAAAACTCACCTGAAAAACCTCGTTAGAGACCTCCACACATTAACGAAAAAATAAAATGAGGAAAGAAACAACAAATGCATAGGACTCCACTATGAATGTCAATTATCATCTATACTTAAAATTAATCATCACAAGTACTTCCATGGTAATTTTGTCAAGTTTGAGAGTACAAGTATTCACATCATTTAACAGATGAATAGAATAATATCCATCAATATATATATATATGGTTTGGCATTCTATTGCTCCTCCTACGGATGTCAACAGGTCAAGTTTGGTATTGATGCAAGTAAACCCAAACCAGCCCTAACTCAAAACTGCCCCAACCTGACCTGCAACAAGTGTGGGATATGTGATAGCAAACCCATTATGTGAAAGGTACAGGTCAATTTTAATATTGGTAATACTTCTTTTCTCCAAAGAAATATATATTTTAATAAAAGCTTAATTCTTATATATACTTTTTGTTAAAATATATAAATTGGTCATAAACACGATGGTGCTTTAGGGCAGCCAATCCCTCTCTTTGAACATTATACAAATCAAGGTGTTAAAAATGAAAAGAAAATATGCAAACTAAAAATAATCTTGAATATGCTAGATTAACTTAAGAATAGGAAAGTGGAGCCACAAAATACTGATATAAAAATATTTTTCCTCACAAAAATTGAAACAATTCAAGCCCCAAAAAAATTACAAAGTTTTTTCCACCCAAAGCACCAAAATATTCAATTTTCTCCAAGACAAAGTCCAAATTGAAACTAAAACCACCAAATCAAGTTTGAGCCCCATGTGAGATATATATATATATATATATATATATATATATATAGAGAGAGAGAGAGAGAGTTGTGCCTCCTTGGAGGCTTGTACAAATAGATGAGGCTCTCCAATCACTTTCTCATCTAGTGATTTCTTATAATCTTTTGTCAAGAGAGAGCAGCATAACTTCCCATAGAAATGGAATGGGCTCTAAAACCACGCTCTCCCACTCTAGTGCTTCTTGTATGAGATGAGAGAGAGAGAGAGAGAGAAGGTTTAAAAATATCTTTGGGGGATGGGGCAAAAGGCCATATACTGCGGCTTTTGGAAAGAAGGGACACCATTTACTAAATGTTTGGAAACAGAGGCTTCTTTTGGTAGGGGAAAAAATGGTGTTACTAATTAATAAAATGCATAATCAAAGCAGATTTTAATGCTAATAAAATGGTTGGAACAAATAAAATTTCTTCCTATAACTGATATCTACTTGGGCATTACAGTTTGTCAGCATGAAACCTATGAAGAAACCAGCCTGGGTCTGAAATTTTGTTCTGGCCTTTTCAATGGACCTGAATTCATACCTTTAATTAAAACGGGTCTAAAATAAGAACCCATACAAATTTTCATGGTTAGGTCCTTCAGGACCCAGGTAGTCCATGTCCTGTTTCATCCATACTTTTCTAGTACTCATGGGGTGTCAAGTACATCAGCCACTGAGGTATCACTATCAACATGTACCAGCCTTTGGCTGTTTCTATGCACCCATTGAGTTGCTGACATGTTACATCCTTAGTTCAGGTTGTTAAGAGTTAGAAATCACAGGAGGTGTCGAGACTCAAGACGAATCGCTCTTTGTTGGTTACAGGTTAGTCAATCTTAGTTCTGGTGGCACAAAGGAGAGGACGCTCATCAGCCCCAAACTGAGGTGCTAAATTAAGTCAATTCTGGCTTGCTATACAAGAAAGAAGATAGTTTATCATGAGGAGGAATAGAACAGTGTTTGACAGGAAGAGGGAAAACAAACAGTGCAGTTCATCTAGCCATCAATCAGAAACCACTCCAACAACATTATAGTAAGACTTCCTCTCATTTCCCCGACAAAGTTCCAGTAAGTCATGGTAACATAACTAGAACCTACAACCTCAAGGCTGCAATGGCGAGCACCTTCATCAGTGCCACAGGCTCTCACTTTTAGGCATGACATCTACCAACTCAATAGTAAAAAATAAAAATAAATAAATAGAAATCTGCCACAAAGCCTATGCAATTTCTACCGTTAAGCCATCCAAATGGTGATACATGCAAGGGTGTGATTGCTTGATGCCAGAAACCACAACACAGAAACACGTCCTAAAGTTGGATTCTAGTTATCAATAAATGGCCCACCCACCTCTTACCATTTTTCATCATCATTTGAACTTAACTACTATCAATCAAAATACTAAATCAAAAAAGACAATGAAGATAAATCTATACAACCCATTTGCATCAAGCAATGATACCACAGCACACAATCCAGCCTCTCCACAGTCGCCACTTTATCCGCACAAGATGACTCATCTCAGAACACTCTTCTATTCCTCTCCAACCACAGTGAGCAAAGACCATCAAACAAGGAGCGTCCCCGTAAAAGCAGGCCGCATCTAGAAGAAGACTCAACAAAGCTCTAAAATATTCCCCCACTTCACAAATCCAAGAGAAACAAAATCTTGCAGCAGACAATTTGATCAATTTCGATTCAGTTTCAAACTTGAAACGACAAACTCTCTTCATTCTTAACAACCCGTCCCTATGTATTCAATTCGTATGTATTTTAATGCAAACAAACAGGGCCCCAACATCAATCTTTCGACCAAATCACACGTTTTTAATAAACCCCATTTTCCATAGGCCAATGCTCATGAGAATACAGTAAAATCAAGCCCTAGCCCTGAGCCCTAATTTTATGATCAAGTCGCGGACAAAGGACGAAAATACCTTTGTGATGACTCGGTAGGAGATGTAAGCTTGGACGCCATTCCCCAATTTGACAGGGTCAGTAACGGAAACGGATAGAAAGGGCTGAGAAGAAGGAGATCTAGGGCTTTGTGAAGACCCTGAAAGGCTTCTCTGCTGCGGAATAAAACAAATCCCATTTCAGTCCATGAATCCTTAGATGCAAACGGAAATACCAGATGCGGGAAATAGAGGGTGGTTTTATAATTACCGTGCTAATCATGTCCTCTTTTTGAGTTTTTCTTTGAACGGATAGAAGAAGAAGAAGAAGAAGAAGGAGTTGTGTGTGGTCAGATCGGGATACAGACGGCGGGGAAAGAATGCCGCGAGCGTATAAACAACGGGAAGAGAGGGATTATTTTCAAAAAGGTTTCCAAGTTTTTCCCCATTTTCAAAAAAGACACTAAGAAATAAGAATCTCTTGTTTTAAAATTGGGCCTAGGTTTTCAGCACCATTTCAATTGGGTCCTTCCGGGCTAGGGGTGAATATCCGGGCTGGCGGCCCAAGCCCAGCACGGGCCCGGCACGAAAAAACTGTGCCTGGACCCATTGACTTGGTCAACAAGTCGGCCCAGCCTGGCCTGGCATTCCCACTGGGCCATGCTGGGCCAAGGCTACCAGGCCCGGCACGACAAGGTTAAAAATCCATGCCCTGCTGGGCCAGTGCCCCAAAGCCCGTGGACGACCCGGCACGGCCCACAGAGGGCTCAAACGGCTCTTTTTTTTTTCTATGCCCCCCCCCCCCCCCCTCACGCTCAAGAAATGGTCAAATGGGGTTTTTTTTTTACATTTTAAACCCCACTCCCCCCCCCCCCGCCCCCCCCCCAAAACAATTGGAAACGGTCAAATGATAGGGGTATTAGTGTCTTTTGATCATTTTTTACCATTATACCCCCCAACTGCTATATAACAGTCATATGAGGGAGTATTTTATGTCATTTTATCACTTAGAAATTCTATAAATAACCCTCATTCCTCTCATTTCTCTATACTCGTCTACTCTCTCATTTCTCACACTCCCTCTAAAGTTCTAAGGCTCTAAGCTCTCTTAAATCTCATTTAAAGTCTAAGCTCTCTATACAAAGTTTCCTAAGAAGTGAAGAGTGAGGGTAACTTCTCTAAAGTGGAGGATTCAACTAGAAGAACTTCTCCATTAGCTCTCCATCTCTCATAAAGGTATTTATTATCTTTAATTTTGAGTTTTTCTAGTAATAATATACATAGTAATATTATATATTAAATCTCATCTTCTCCCCTTTCTTATATAAAGTATCACAAAAAACACATTATATATAATTATTTATTTAAGTTTTTTTAAAATCTTTTATTTAGAAAAATGGCTGGACCATCACAACCTTTCAACCTTGACTTCTCTCTAAATGAGGAAGATCCTGGATTTATTTATTTAGATCAAAGTCAAGGCATAGAAGTAGATAGTAATAATCCCCAAGATCATGCATGTTTGGTTTCTACAACTAAAAAAAAGAGAAAAACAAGATTGACTTCTTCTGTATAGTCTCATTTTGCTAAAGTTACTATCCCTTGTCCCAAAGGAGGAACAGAGGAGAAGGTACAGTGTAAATATTGAAAAGATCTCCTCAGTGGCAAATCATAAAGCGGCACTGGCCCACCTTAATAGACACATGAAAGCTCACACAAACACACGAAACTAAGTTTCCCGTGCTTTTCGTCATGGCCCGTATATACTAATAATACCAGCGTCATAGTTGCATCAGAGCAGGCATTTAGTGCAAATGGGCGCCTATTGACCCTAAAAGGACTGTGCTTAAAGAAGAAACCGTAAAGACCTGCATGTGCTTATGGATTGGTATCAAGCAGAGGATAGAGAACAACACATCGATGATGATGAGATCGAGATAGAAGACGAGCTAGCGGCATTACATATATCATAGTATAAATTTTTTTTTGGATGTATAATAGGCTTTCAACTTGTAATTTATTTTTTAGAATGTATCATAGGTTTTTAAAGTTGTAATTTATTTTTTAGGATGTATCATAGGTTTCTAAAGTTGTAATTTATTTTTTAGAATGTATCATAGGTTTTAAAAGTTGTAATTCTTTTTTCATTTATCAAAAGGTTTGAATTTCATTATATATATATTGATCCAAGTTCAAACTTGTAATTTTATTGAACTTTTGTAACTTAAATTTCAAGGAAATACAATTTATTTGATGTATTTTTTCAAAACATCATTAGTGTCATTCTACTTGTTTATTTCTCTTAATTTCTTTATTTTAATGAAATTAGTCCAAGACCAAGAGTGAAGAGTCTAAGTCTCTAAGACTTAAAAAACTTTTAAAAATTTTTAAAAAATAAAAAAAAGGGGAGGGGGATATGTGGGCCGCCCATGGGCTGCACGGCCCAAGCCCGACTAGGGCCCGGCCAAGCATGGCACGACCAGAGCTGTGCCCTAGGCCTGGCTGGGCTGACCCCAGAGGCCTTGGGCCCGACACGGCACGACCCGCAAATTATCATGGGCCGTGCCTGCCCGGCCCAGATTTTCACCCCTATTCCAGGCTATGTCGCTCACCACCATCCACATTTCCTGCCCTTTTAACTAACCAATAAGTCTATGGAGCTTGATTGGGTTGCCCGAATTCCAGCCCGATCTGAGCAAATGTTCAGCTGGACCTAAAAGCCCGCCGGAATTTTTTAAGCTTGCTGAATCCTTTTGAAGGTTTTCATTCTTGTCTTGAGAAGAACAAAATATGCCTAGACACCGTCCAGCTCTCTCTCTAGCTCTCCATCGATTGGCCTCCCTCCTCATGGCTCAAAATCCACGTAGCATCTCTCTCTCTCTCTCACCATCGTAGCGCCTCCCTCCCTCATCGCAGTGCCTTCCTCGCTCGGATTGCAACTACGTTTTTTATTTCTGGTAAGGTGCAAGCGGGAAAACAGAAGGGGGAAAGAGGAGGAGAAACGATGGGAGAGGAGTAAGAGGAGCAGCGCGCGGGACCTTTGACGCCCAGGTATGTGGGCGCCACTTACCTTCTTCTCCTTCCATTTCTTTCATTGTTTTTTTTTTGTTGGCGTAGTTATGAAATGAGGGGGTTTGGGGCACAGTTCTGGTTAAGGACATCCATTGAGATGGTGACGAGTGGAAGAGTGAGCTTATCTTAGTTAGGGAATGGAAATCCCAGCCCTTGATTTCATTGTGGGTAGCTATACAGTGGGGGAACCCTTGACAAAATCATTTTGAAACAATTGGGGGAAAATCCTCTGTTGAGATTTATTGATTGTTGATAGATGGAAAAATCCAACTGTTTGAATAACTTTGATTTGAATAAAACTTCCATAGATGACATAACTAGGTTGGACAGTACTGGTGGATTTATAATGCTAGGCTCAAAGAATCTCTCAAGTCCTGTGTGGAAAGAATCTGGACCCTATACAACTCGTTTGGATGGAAAGCCTTCCTATCTATGTGCAAGTCCTATGGAAAAAAACACACACAGAGAGAGAGAGGGGGGGGGGGGGGGGGGGGGGGGGCGGCGGGGGAGTGGGGGGAATACAGAAGTAAATAGCATGTTGATGTCTGCATGTGCTCACTTTGGTTGTGCAAATAGTAATAATTCTTTCTAGCTTGGTTACGTGGTGAAGACAACTCTGTTTGGAATTGTCTTTTACCTTCTACCATGGGGGCAGTGATAAAAATTAATAATAATAAAGAAGTAGTGATGGTCTCAAGAAGATTTAGTTACTATATATACAGGGGTAACCCCTATAGTGTGTTTCTACCACTTTTGAAAGGACCACAAAAAATGATATTCTGCCTTTTGGATTTGAATCTTCTTGGTGAAAAAAAAATTTACAGAAAATTCATCTACTTAAGAAAATAAATACAGTGGAAATTACTTTATTGCAAGTGCAAAATCAACTACTTATCAGATATGAATTGCTTTCTAATTATACACAAGGCACTTACATTTTTTCCCCAGCATGAAGCATTTAGTGTTTTGATTAAAAGTTCAACCACACTGTAAATTGGTTATACATGGTTAGATGCTTTTGATTGCTTTAGTTTGATGTAATCTACTTCACTGATTGTTTTCAAGTACTGTTTTAGGTAGTGTAAGTGCAAAAACGGTAACTCACAAGATTTTGAGATGCCTTAGAGGACTTAATCAAATGACTATCGAGAGCTGGCCGGTGTCGACTCGCGGGACCTGAAAGGGAAGAGAGAGAAGGTCAAAGGACCCTGGCCGTGGCAGCACAGGGCTCTCCGATGCCTCAGTTAGTATGAATACTGGGTTTTGGATGGAGAAGAAGAGAGATAGTATGTATGTGTATACTATCGTGCGTACCTGGTTCAGATGCTATCTCCCCTTTATATATGAGTATTACCGGAGACTTTGTCATGGGCTTGATGATCTGGCTGCTGAGATCATCAGCTCACAAAACAATAAATGGTGGTCCATCACAGCCCACATTGCATTAATTGCCAGTCCGATCAGCCCATGTCGCATAAATGCCAGTCACATTGGGCCTGATCCTGTCTGGACTCAATGGCAGGCGAAGATCTCACTGGATCCTTTCTTGGGCCTCCCCCGATGGGGCTGTGACCGTTGGATGCTGCCCCGTCAGAGGGTTGGACGGCCAGGAAGACATCTGTCTTGTCGCCGTGCGCCTGGAGGCGGGAGATATTTTAAGCGCGCACCCCGGCTGGCAGTCTCGCAGCTGGGATGCGTGTCGGAACCGGGCTTAGCGGAGGACAGCCTCAGCCGGACTGGGACCATGAACCGCACCCCGGCTGGCGCTCTACTACCGCGGCCGGGACGCGCTCGGCCGGACTGAAGATTAGGCCATTAGTTAAACAGCTTTGGGACGATTAGGAATCTCCCCACACAATAGCCCCCTAGCTTGCGGCTTCTCTGGGGTCCCGGGATCCCAAACTCAGTGAAGTCGGAAGCTACGAAGGCGCTGGAGTAGTCATAGGTCTTGTGCTGGTGACAGCTGGCATCTACTCCTTTCCAAGCTTCTTTTCCCGCCCGAAGCAATAAATGCAGCGCGTTAATCACAAGAGATGGGATAGACAGCGACACGCGTCCCCATCGGAACGGCCGCGCCGCTGGACATGGGAAGCGCACAGCCGCCTGATGCGATGTTTCGAGTTTCGAGGACGGCGCTTGGGGCGGAGCGGCGCTTCTCCTGCTACAAGAGGTTGCTGCCGTCTTCTCCTCATCCTTTACATCCGAAGAACTGATCCAGAAGCTCTCTGCCGTTGAACAGACCGCTGCGACGTGCATTTGAGGATTCTCTGGTTGCTTTTTCCGAGCGTGAGCTTCTTTCCTTTCCTTTAGATTCTCTCTTTCTAGGTTTTCTGTCCCTCCTCCTCTTAACCACACATGGGGATTTACAGTCACTGGGTAGAGAACGACATCGCCTTAGATGGGCTTAGGGGGGCGTACGAGATACCGGAGGACGTGTTGATCAGACGAGCGGATCCTGCAGATTATGCACTCCGCTCGTACTCGGGGGGGTGGATGCCCTTCCCGTTGATCGCCATCGTAGAGGGCGGAGTTAGGTTCCCCCTAGACCCACTCCTTAGAGCCTGCCTCAGCACCTGGGCCCTTAGTCCGTGTCAGCTGTCGCCCAACGGTTACAAAGTCATCATGGGCACAGCCGTGTTGAACAAAAGTCTAGGCATTGACCTCGGTGTCCATGACATCGAAGATGTCTATGACATTTGCAAATCCAAGGAGGACGGCTACTACCTCCGAGTCAGGCCCCGATGCACGGCTTTCGTCACGGCACTTGAGGATTCCAGTAAATATGCCGGAGACGACCTCGTGTGCGTTTCGGGGAACTGGGAGTTCGGCGTCGAGGAGGATAGGGTGCACAGGGTACCGCGTCACCCCCGGGTCGTCCCAAGTAATCCCCTCTACTTGTTATCGTTAATCTTATTTTAGTCCCTGCCTTAGTGCTTGGTGGATTGATGTCCTTTTGGTTCATTTTGCAGCTGCTCGCGAAAGGAGGCAACGGGCCAGACGGGACGGCTGGAGAAAGAACGAGGAGTGGTACCGGGCCATCAGGGGGTGCACCGAGTTCTCCAACAGATCGGCCTGGGCTCTGCTAGGTTACGAGCCGAGGTACAGGGGTTACAACAAAAGGTCCACGCTGCTCGATCCGCTGCCCCAAGGAGAGGATCCAGGGACCAGTAACCCCTTTGTTGGCGGCCGTCCGGAGGCGGTGTTTGAAGAGGGGGGTCCTTCTGGAGCCGCTGCCGGTGCTGAAGCATCGCCTGAACAGCAACCCTCCCCCGAACCGCAGTCAAGCGGCACTCCTTTGGTGAGGAGAGCGCGGCGTCCCCATATCGATTTAGAAGAAATGTCACGGGTCCCGGCATTCGTGGACCTGGAGGCATTGGCCCTAGGCGATGAGGGCGAGGCGTCTCCGCCAGCAGCCCGGGCTTCCGCTGGACACTTAGCCCCCAGCCCTGGCGAGTCCCCTGGGGCTCTCGAGGTGGCGGTACCGACCCGCGAGCCAAGCCCGGAAGTCCAACGTCCCCCTGAGGTCGCTTGCAACGAGAGCTCCTCAAGAAAGAGGCCAAGGGAAGAGGGAGGCGGCTCGGGCAGGATATCGCGGGTAGCCGAGCCAGCACCCTGGAAGCCGAACTTCCTGCTCGAGCCAGGGAGGCCTATGACCGTGGATGACTGCATTCACAGGAGGCCAGATCCCCTCGTGCTTGAAGCACTCGGCCATGCTTGCGCACTGCCGCGCGACATGGCTCGATTGGAAAAGATGAGCGATCCCAAGCTGGTGACGTCACTACTGCATTCCTGCTTCCAGGTAACTTAGCTTGTAATTTCAACTGTTTTGCAAGTGCTCCACTTCGGTTATTAACATATTCTGTTCTCTTGTCAGACGTTGCAGAAGTCGATGGTGGTCATCGACAGGTTCAGCAAGCAGGGTCCCTTGGTGGCTGGCCTCACCGAGGAGAAGAGGGAGCTTGAGGAGGCGCTGGGGTCTAGCGTTTCAAAAGTTAATCAGTTGGAGGCGTTCCAGGGTGACCTCCGGGCCAAACTTGGAGAGGTGGCGATGGAGATTGAAAATGAGAAAATGAAGAACGCCGACCTCGAGGCCCAAATGGAGAGTTTGAAGAGCGACCTCCGCGCCGAAACGAAGCGGGCGGACGAGGCGGAGGCCAAAGTCAAGGCGGAGAGTGAGGCGGCTTTCCAGGACGCGGCCACCCAAGCGACCGTTTACTACGGCGCGAAGGTATTCCGCGTTCGGGACAAGGCGTGGGCGAAGGCGTGGCGCGCCGCTTTGAGGGAGGTCGGGATTTCGGAGGACCACCCGTCCTTTGTGGACCCCCCGATCTATCCTGGTCCATCGGCGCCGGATAACACAGTCATTATCGGCCCCCCGGTCGGTGTCGACAGCGGCCCAGCCCCTCAAGAAGCCTCCGCCGACGTCCCCTGTAATCCAGTTCTACAAGAACCATGAAGAGCCGGTCGCTGTTATCTCTCTTTTTTTTTTTATATCGCCATGTAATCTGTGCGCTCCAAAATGTAAACTTCCAGTAATCAATAAATCGAACTTTTTATCATTCTTCACTCCCGCACCGTTTGCATGCTCGATCTTCTCATGGTGTTTGTACTTTCTCCCCTTTTTTTTTTTTTTTTTTAAACAAGATCATAACGGGTAATTAAAGTGGCGATGATGTCATACGATGCCGATGCCTTCACGGTACTGAGGCGGCCACAATGGCCCCATGTTAAGGTAGTGCGTGCATCATGGCTTCATGCCGGGGTGGTGCGTGGACCAGCCCCACGGCAATCGTAGTGGCCCGTAGGCTTCATGCCGGGGTGGTGCGTGGACCAGCCCCACGGCAATCGTAGTGGCCCGTAGGCTTCATGCCGGGGTGGTGCGTGGACCAGCCCCACGGCAATCGTAGTGGCCCGTAGGCTTCAGGCCGGGGTGCTGCGTGGACCAGCCCCACGGCAATCGTAGTGGCCCGTAGGCTTCAGGCCGGGGTGGTGCGTGGACCAGCCCCACGGCAATCGTAGTGGCCCGTAGGCTTCAGGCCGGGGTGGTGCGTGGACCAGCCCCACGGCAATCGTAGTGGCCCGTAGGCTTCATGCTGGGTCGACAGTGGGGACAAGAGCAGAGACTCAAAACTGCTTTCATTAAAATCTTGGAATACCTTGAATACAGAGTTAGAAATAAAACTTCTTGAGATGCGATACATTCCACGGACGAGGTAATTGTCGACCATCCATATCTTCGAGTTTGTAAGCTGATCGCCCAGCAGTGGCGACTACCTTGAATGGTCCATGCCAATTCGGAGCCAACTTGCCCTGGCCTGGGTCTCGATCTCCTGGAAGTGTCTTCTTAAGGACCAAATCCCCGACCGAGAACCTTCTCTCTCTGACCCTTCGGTTGTATCCTCTGGCCAGTTGCTGTTGATAATCCGCCAATCTGATAATCGCCGATTCTCTGCGCTCGTCGGCGAGGTCCAGCTCCCGAGCAATATTCGTTTCATTCTGGCCTTGGTCGAAGAGTTCTGACCTCAGGGTTGGGAGGCCGACCTCAAGAGGGATGACAGCCTCCATTCCGTAAGCTAGGGAAAACGGGGTCGATGATGTGGAACGCCTCGGAGTCGTTCTGTAGGCCCATAAAACACTTGGAAGCTCTTCTACCCATCTCCCTTTCGCTTGATCTAGTCGCTTCTTCAGCCCATCCAGCACCACTTTGTTGGAGATCTCTGCTTGACCATTGCCCTGCGGATATGCCGGGGTGGAATAGTGGTTTCTGATGCCGAGTTCCTTGGAGAAGTTTTTGAAGGCAGCGGAGTCGAACTGGGTGCCGTTATCCGATACCAAGACTCGTGGGATGCCGAACCTGGTGATGATGTTCCTCCAAACAAAATTCTTCGTGTCACGCTCGGTGATGGAGGACAACGATTCTGCTTCTATCCATTTAGTAAAATAATCAGTGGCCACTATCAACCATCTCTTATTTCCTGGAGTTCGGTGAAGTGGTCCCACGATGTCCAGCCCCCATTGGGCGAAGGGCCATGGACTAGAGAGCGGGCTCAGATCTTGTGCTGGTTGATGGAGAGAGTGGGAGAACTTCTGGCACTTCTCACATTTCTTAACATATAATCGCGCATCCTTCTGCATATACGGCCACCAGTACCCCTGGCTGATTGCTCGGTAAGCCAACGATCTTCCTCCTATGTGGCTTCCACAAATTCCTTCGTGTATTTCATAGAGAAAGTCATCAACTTTGCTCGGATGGACGCACTGAAGGTACGGGCCAGTGAACGACTTCCTGTAGAGTTTACCCTCGGGGGATAACCAAAACCGTGCAGCTTTCAATCTAAGCCGATGAGCCTCAATCTTGTCGTCCGGGAGTTTGTCGTCCTTAAGGTAGGATACAATTGGATCCATCCAGCTTGAGCCGAGGTCGAGGCAAAGGACTTCCCGAGGTGGCTGAAGCTCTATACTGGGTCTTGCCAGCGATCCTACTTCGATAGTTCTCTTTTTCCCTGCTTCAACAGCGGAGGCTAAGCTGGCCAGGGCATCGGCGTGGGAGTTTGCTCCTCTGTTAATCTGTCTGACTTCTGCAGTCTGGAATTCTGAGAGGGATTTCTTTGCGAGGGCGAGGTAGGCAGACATCCTATCATCTCGGGCTTGATAGTCTCCTGTCAGCTGGTTAATCACTAGTTGAGAATCACTGAAGACGATTAACTGCCGAGCCCCGAGGATTTTGGCGCTGCTCAGTCCGGCTAACAAAGCTTCATACTCCGCTTCGTTATTCGATGCTTTGAAATCCAGAGTGAGGGCCTGCTCGATAACCAATCCGTCTGGGGTCTGAAGGACGGCACCGGCTCCAGCTCGCTTGGCGGTCGACGAACCGTCTACGAAGACCCTCCAGACCGAGGCCGGAAGTTGCCCTTGCGGTGGCTCATCTTCCAGAAGTGGTACTTCGGGATCGTCATCCCCGGGCTCGGGGCGGAGCTGAGTTGGCGCCGAAGCCGGAGGTACGAATTCCACGATGAAGTCTGCCAGAACCTGAGCCTTGATTGCAGTTCTGGGCTGGTATTGAATGTCATACTGGCCGAGTTCAACCGCCCATCGCGAAAGCCTTCCTGAAAAATCAGCCTTTCGAAAGACAGACTTTAGCGGGTGCTTTGTAACCACCGTTACAGTATGAGTTTGAAAATAATGGGAGAGCTTGCGAGAGGCACTGACTAACGCTAACGCAAGCTTCTCCAACTGAGTATACCTGGTCTCGGCATCGAGGAGCGATTTGCTCGTGTAATAAACCGGTTTTTGTTGATGTTCCTCCTCCCTAATGAGGACTGAGCTCACAGCTCGATCCGAGACAGCCAGGTACAAATATAATAATTCCCCGTGTTTTGGGGTTGAAAGTAATGGGGGTGAAGAGAGATAGGCCTTGAGTGCTTGCAAGGCCTGGTCGCATTCGGGGGTCCATTGAAATTTAGAGTTTTTTCTTAATAACTTAAAGAAGGGCTGGCACTTATCTGAAAATCGGCTAATGAATCGATTTAGCGCGGCAGTCATGCCAGTAAGCTTCTGGACTTCTTTCGCAGTAGCCGGGCTCTGCACTCTGAGGATGGCGGAAATCTGGTTCGGGTCCGCCTCAATCCCTCTCCTCGTGACCAGGCTCCCCAGGAATTTGCCCGAACCGACGCCGAAGGCGCACTTGGAGGCGTTCAGCTTCAGCTTGTACTCTTTCAGAATGGCAAACACCTCGGCTAAATCGGCTAGATGGTTCACGGCTTGTTTGGACTTGACGACCATATCGTCGATGTACACTTCAACAGTGCTGCCAAGGTGCGCCCCGAACATCTTAGTGACCAGGCGCTGGTAAGTGGCACCTGCGTTCTTTAAGCCGAAAGGCATTACCTTATAACAGTAGATGCCCCTGGGCGTTATGAACGCAGTCTTCTCTTCGTCCGGAGCGTACAGAGGTATCTGATGGTAGCCTCGATATGCGTCGAGGAAGCTCATCCGGTCGTGGCCGGCGGTGGCGTCGATCATCTGGTCGATCTTTGGGAGCGGGAAGCTGTCCTTGGGGCAGGCCTTGTTGAGATCTGTGAAGTCGACGTATACCCTCCACTTGCCAGTCTTCTTTTTGACCACCACCGTGTTGGCGAGCCAAACCGGGTACTGCACCTCCCTGATCACCCCTGCTTCAAGTAGTTTACCGACCTCCTCAACCACAGCTTCTGTCTGTGGCAGCCCGGTCCTACGAGCTTTTTGCATTACTGGCTTGTGCTCGGGATCCACATTCAGCTTGTGGCACGCGATCTCGGGATGAATACCGGGCATCTCCTCTGGGGTCCAGGCGAAGGCTCCTATATTCTGGAACAGGAATTCGGTCAATTCGGATCGTTCAGGCTCGGTAAGCTGACCGCCGAGGAGGAAAAACCTTTCCGGATCATGTGGGCTGATCCTAACCTCGGTCAGTTCTTCCACACTCTTCTGTTCGGGATGCTGACCGACTCGGTCCAACTCTTTCTCCAATTCGGCCACATTGACCTGCTTGGGCTCGCGACTTCCGGGCACTACGGCCATCAAGCACTGTTGGGCCATTTGCTGATTTCCCCGAACCGTCACTATTTTTACTCTACCGTGATCTTCGAGTGGAAATTTCAACTTCTGATGGAGAGTAGAGGGTACCGCTTCCATGCTGTGGAGCCAAGTTCTACCCATGATGGCATTATAAGGGGATGGCGCGTCGACTACCAGGAAGTCTACCATCACGGAGGCTCCTTCAACCTGAACTTTAAGGGTCAATTTCCCTTTTGGGTATACAGGTTGGGCACTGAAGCCTATCAATGGAGTTCGGGCCTCTTGCAGATCTGCTTCCGAAAGGCCCATCTTCCTGAAGCAATCGAAATAAAGGACCTCGGATGAACTGCCGGGGTCAACAAGGATCCTCTGGACCCTACAATTCATCAGTTTCAAAGTGACGACAAGCGGATCATTATGCGGGAGTTGTACGCCTTCCAGGTCGTCATCAGAGAACCAAATCTTGGGCTGCTCCTTGCGAGGCCTCTTCGCAACCGGTTCTAACTCGGCCGCCAATACCTGCTTTCCATGGGACGCCCGTCTCGCCTCGGCACGCGCCTGGTTACTCCCTCTGGGTGGGGGAGCGAGGTGTATGACGCTAATGAGTTTCTCGGATCCATCACTGTCCTGACTTTTTTCATTTTCGGTGCCGAGCTCGGGATTCATCCCTGTCGTTCGCCTTGACATATTCTTTGAGATGTCCATCTTGGACAAGTTTCTCTAAGTGAGACCTGAGGATTCTGCACTCCTCGGTATTGTGGCCATTCTGTCTATGATAAGCACAGAATCTACTCTGGTCGCGGTTGGCCGAATCGCTCCTCATGGGCGGCGGCCAGCTGAAATACGGCCTGGACTTGATTTTAGTCATGATCTTGTGAATAGGCTCCTTAAATATGGTATCAACAGCCTTGTAGGGATCGGAAGACAGTCTGAGCTTTTTGTTGTTTCTGTAGGCGGGTGTAGAAGCCCTTGCCGAGCTAGTCGAGGCCCTATGGCGGCTTGGTTCCTCTCTCCTGGACGACCGATCTTCCTTCGTTGAAGACTTCCCGTTCCGATCTCTTCGGCTGACGTGAAAGCTTTCCCTGGCTCTGAGCTGGTCATCCTCTTGAGCTATGAAACGGTTCACCCTGGCCATTAGCGCCGAGATAGAGGCCACAGGATTGCCAGCCAGGTCCTTCCGAAGATCATTATCAGGCAGCAAGGCGTTCTGGAACGCAAAGATTGCCACTTCGTCTTTGGAGCCATCGATCTGGCTATAGACCGTCCAGAACCGTTTGGCGAACTGAGTGACATTCTCGTGCTGCTTCATCCTTAGGGCCATTATATCGGCGTCCGTCTTAGGGATAGCTCTGTAAGCCTGGAACTTCTTTATGAAGGAATGCTGGAGCTGCTGCCAGGTTGAGATGGAATTTTCTGGGAGACCGCAGAACCATTTCAAGGGGAGTTCGCCCAGGCTGGACGAGAAAACCTTGCAATTCAAATGGCCTTCATCTCCCCAGACAGACATCCTCTGCGAGAAATGTCGCAGATGCGCAGCTGGATCCGAAGCCCCTTCGTAGGTGGCGAACCTTGGACAGTGAACTTCCTCGGTAGGGGGTGATCCCTAATGTCGCTAGTGAAAGGCGACGTGCCGAGGTCGGCGAACGCGCCAGCGTCCTGATGACTTCGGGTGAGGCGGGCCACTTCCAGGTTCCGCTTAACTGCTTGCTGAATCTGTTCCTCAAGCCATCCCTGAGCATCATTACGGACCTCGGGGATGTCTTCTGACCATTTCCTTGAAAGGCTGCGGTTACTGCTGGAGGCTTCGTCATTAGCTCGACTGCGTCTTCTTTCGTTCAGATGAAACCTAAGGTCCCTTTGAGAAGGGGTGGTCTGCTGATGGCGAGAAGAACCTCCTCCGCCAGATCGCTGCAGACGCTGTCTGGCGGTGTCAGCTGCTTCAGCTGTCTCCCTGAGCTGTCGTTGGAGGCGTCTGATAAGGGCATCCTTCTCCCGGATAGTAGCATTCTGCGCCTGTATCTCCTCGTAAGTAGGGTCGAATTCCTCATCAGAGCTGCGAACCTCGTTATTTCTCCGACGGTCCAACGAGACCGGGGACTTACGTCGAGTCTGGTGAAGGGTGAGGTCCCTCCTCCTAGGAGGCTGGAGAGGGGTCACCACCGTCTCCGGGTATGACTCTGGATGGGGCTGATACCCCGCAGATAGACAGGAGTGGACCTCAAAGACTCTCGGAAAGGGTTCGCTATGGTCCCTTCAGGGCCTGTCTCGGGCACTTTTCCATCTTTTGCAGCTCTCCCAGCCATAGTATGAAGGAAGATTGACAATCACGTCGCTTCCCACAGACGGCGCCAATTGTAAGTGCAAAAACGGTAACTCACAAGATTTTGAGATGCCTTAGAGGACTTAATCAAATGACTATCGAGAGCTGGCCGGTGTCGACTCGCGGGACCTGAAAGGGAAGAGAGAGAAGGTCAAAGGACCCTGGCCGTGGCAGCACCGGGCTCTCCGATGCCTCAGTTAGTATGAATACTGGGTTTTGGATGGAGAAGAAGAGAGATAGTATGTATGTGTATACTATCGTGCGTACCTGGTTCAGATGCTATCTCCCCTTTATATATGAGTATTACCGGAGACTTTGTCATGGGCTTGATGATCTGGCTGCTGAGATCATCAGCTCACAAAACAATAAATGGTGGTCCATCACAGCCCACATTGCATTAATTGCCAGTCCGATCAGCCCATGTCGCATTAAATGCCAGTCACATTGGGCCTGATCCTGTCTGGACTCAATGGCAGACGAAGATCTCACTGGATCCTTTCTTGGGCCTCCCCCGATGGGGCTGTGACCGTTGGATGCTGCCCCGTCAGAGGGTTGGACGGCCAGGAAGACATCTGTCTTGTCGCCGTGCGCCTGGAGGCGGGAGATATTTTAAGCGCGCACCCCGGCTGGCAGTCTCGCAGCCGGGATGCGTGTCGGAACCGGGCTTAG
>QPKB01000012.1:26222855-26239699 GCA_003546025.1 Camphora micrantha | reverse complement strand
GTCTCTCTCATCTGAAGCCACAAAAGAACACTTGCATGTGTAATTGGAGGGGAGATTTGGACTCTCCATCACCTTCTCTGCCACTACATACTGTTGGTTTAAAAGAGCTTCTTTCTCAATCTTCCATTGGCTTCCTTGGTAAGGAATCCACTTCATCTTAGTATGAGTTTAATGGAGTCATGGAGATCCCATATCCTTACAGCGCTTGCATTCTTACCAGCATTTCCATATGGAATTCATTTTAGGGCTCATAAATTGGGGGTTCTTGTCATGAAACACACAAGAGGAAAGAGGGCTTATAAAAGCTTAATCAGAAGGCAAGTAACATCTCTAATTTGAATTAGTATGTTGATTGTTATAGACTCTACTTATCAAGATTCAGATTAATTGTATTTCAGCCTCTAATCATGTCTTTCTTTTATAATTGAAATGTGTTCTTTGATTTGAACTGATGATGCTTGAAGTTATGGAGATTGTGAATGACTGGGATGATTTGAGGAGCAAGTAATCTCATTTTATTCAAGTTTGGCTGTTGGCGAGCCTTTGTAAAGAATGGTTTCTTTGATGAAAATAACCCATGAACTGTCATTCAACCCAGTTTTTGCCATGCAGTTAAGGAGAGCACACATGCTATCCGCTCGAGCAAGTCAATTTCTGCCTAGAAAATCAGCACGGATGTTGTCGCTCAAGCGGATCATTTTAGCTCCGCTTGAGCGGGTTGGTCGCACCACTAGGCCCTAACTAGTGCCAGCCTTCAAAATGGCCCATAACTTTTAATCTGTACGTTGGAGTGGATTTCCACATAGAAAGTAATATTTGATATCATGAACCAGAGCCTATTCTTGGAAAAAAAGACTTTGAACCTGGTTTTGAACCCTCATGGAACCTTTGACTGTTTAAAGATTTAATTCCATTCTAAGGCTTAAAACCTTCCATAATCACTCTTGAGAATGATTGTTAAGACAAACACTACTAATAAGGTTGAAGGATATGGAAAGCCTTGTAAGACCTTAGACTAAACCCTAAACCTACACTGCCTAAGGGAAAATTATAAATCCCATGATGTTCCTTTAGAGTCTAAGATAAGTTCATGAACTCTATTCATTAGTCATTCACCACACCATGGTTGATTTTGAAATTCAATGTACCTTGCTCATTACAATATGACACCTAAATTAAGATAGAGTAGTACATTGACTTTCTAAAACTACATGGATTAGAGAGGGGAGAGACGGTGATAAAGATAGATTACGATTGGCTATAATCTTACCTTGATTTTTAAATCTATTGCGTTTCCATATTGAAATGGAATTCATCGTTCCTCAAATTCTGATTTATTAATATATACATAATAGTATTATCTTCTTAATTCGATCTTAGCTTACTCATTCATCCTCGTATTGTTGTATAATTATACAATATCTGATTTGAGACTTCAATTGAGTAATTAAGCATATGAATAATTAATGGTTCCTATTCGGATTAGAGATGAAACAAAATAGAAATCTCATTCAAATTTAATTATATCAATTTGATTGAGTCGACACTACTCTAACTTCTATCGTGTGATACTCAACGGGGTTAAACTTGGTTAGTATTGAACTACGCAGTTAGCATCTGGTAGCATCGGAACTCAAAATGGGATAGCCAGGAGAATCCTTTGGCGGTAACGTGACATCGCAACAAGATCGCTTCATTAGAGAGGTATAGCATAATATAGTAGCAATTTAGTAAAAGTTTACATTCCCGATTTGATTCTACAAAGCATACATTAACTTCAGTTATTGCGCACAATTGCTTAGTTCACTTTTATCTTTTATCACTTGTTCATTAATTTCAACTTGTTACACAATTTAAATGAACTATTATTGCCTATACTTGATAGAAATTGTCATATTCTACGATACTATCGACTTGGTGCCACCATATGCAGGTAACAGTCCACAGTCTGAAGAGACCAAGAAATATAGGAGGAGGCCGAGGAGGGGTTCCTCCGGATTAGAGGAATGGGCAGTTGAAAGGGACCCTATCTAGTTCATTCACCGGAGAGCGATGCTGTGACACTTTTTGGGCTATAGTTGATACAGTGTAAGATGATGTTATAGTTGCGCTGCGATCACCCCTTTTGTGGGATATATACTTGATATACTTTTGATTAACATGTAGGGTGTATTTTTGTAATCCCTACTAGGTAGTTAATTGTAAATATATTTTTGTGTAAAATAGAAAAATGTTACAAAAGAACTGGATCATACAATGATACCAACTTTTGAGGAAATTTGAAACTGCTTCTGCTATAAATTGTGAATGAACAGGTGTTAATGAGCAAGTTTCGTCATGCGGATAAACCGAAATTTATCCTTCATGATCTCGTACTGACCAAGACAGAGTGCGATTTCACGGGATTATAGTGTGTCACACCTCGGGTTACCCTTGGCCAATTAATTCGGGATCGAGAATGTGACACTCATCTCATGTGTCAGTTTCCATCAACCTCAATGTGTGATGAGTTGTGTCGTAGTCTCAGGGTCTCAACCCCTTCGCTGGGTTACCCAAAAAAAGTATCAAGGAATTCAAGTTCTGGCAAGAAACTTGGGCTACGAAGGATAGTGAAAAGGTTTAAAGAATCCTTCAACAGGGTAATCGTGAAGAACATGGAATTACCTGCCAACACAGCATCGTATAATCTGGCCAATTCCATGAAATGATAAAAGATTCCACCACAATATCTTAGTTTACAAATTAAAAATCACACCTTAAAACTTAGCTCCACATCACATGAGAGAGAGAGAGAGAGAGAAGAGAGAGCGATAGAAACCTGCCTGGGAGGAGATAACTGCAATGCCCTATGCCGGATGCCAAATCGAAGCCGGAGCTGGATACTGATTTGAAGATTTTCAACGGGGGGGACTTTAGAGAGAGAGAGAGAGGAGAGAGAGAGAGAAATGCATCCATTGCTAGGAGAATTATGAGTAGGAGAGGGAGAGGTTTAAATGAGTTTTTAAATGTGGTCGGGCAAATGGGCTTATATAGCCCTTATGTGCCTTTTTTTAGCGTATTATATTGATTCAAGGGCTGAGTAACAATGCACATAGGTCCATCGCCAAGCGTCAGAATACTTGAATTGTACCTTCAATTTTCCGTTAGCTGGCCATGGCAAGATAAATAAAGAGAAGTGATGATTGTTTCGTTTTCCTCCACATGTGACTAGGCAACTCAATCTTATTTCCCACTACCATCCTTTTTCAGTTTAGGCTTTAATTTAATAGTTTGTTTGTCAAAAATTGATGATAATAGTCCAGGGGCAGACCAAATGTTGAAGGGCCCAAGAGCTTGAGCCCTCTAATCCTGCGAAACAAGCCCATAAGAACTAACCGGTATATGAAGCCCATCAAGGCCCCAACCCTACTTAAAAAAAGAATAGTGCTAGCAATAGATAGCCGGCCCTTTTGAAAGCGAAGGGAAGTAATGCCTTGATTATTTCCTTTCCGATATTAGCCAACATACATCGATGTCAGCGTTTTAGAAAGGGGCTTGCTCTTGGCACATAAAATATACTTTTCCACACAAGGGATCTAACTTTTTTTTTTAATTACATTTTAACCCCTTTATGAAATGACCAAAATATCCAATCTCCCACCAAAACTCAAAAAATATGTTCTTTTCACACACAACTGATCTTTTTTCCCTAAACATACTCCACACACACTCATCTTCTCAACATCTCAGTCTCCACTTCTTATTCTCACACTTCATTGTTGTTTTGGGCAACTCATCTTCCCTCCATTTTCTGTTCTTAGCCACTCATTTTTCTCACTCCTTCATCTTTCCTTGTTCTTGTACTTAACATTTTTTCATTAGATCTTTCTAGTGCAATGAAGGAAGAAAGAACAATGAAATCGTGCCTCTCAATCAGAGCAGCAGTGGAAAGGTTCGTTTCTATGTGATGTTTTCATGTTTTTTGTCATTTTTGTGAAACTTTTCTCGCCTGGGAAGGAGTAGAGTTCCTGATATATACAGTATTTTAGGTCCGAACAAACTGATTCTGTTCGGACTTTTATGTCCGAACAAAATGGCTTTGTTTGGAGATTGAATTCCGAACATATGCATATGTTCGGTTTTAAAGTTCCAAAACAGAATCAGTTTGTTCGGACCTGTGTATTCGAACAGTATATGTAATTCGGAAGTTTGACTCCGAACATTTCTTCTACAGGTCTCTACACAGGAAAGTCAAGTTGGATCGGACTTTGTCATGGATTATATCAGTGAGTTTATAACTTAAGAGGTAAGACCTACAATGGATTTATTACTCAAATTACAATTGTTCGTTACTAAATTCGTAATAAATTTGTTTATTGTAGATATTTCACAGTTGAGATTCGTTGATTTAGTTGGGCACGTGGTGTAGGAAGGAAAAACGGTTTTGTCATTTGTCATAAAGGTTTCAAATGCCGCTCGGCTAGGTGTCAAAGTTAGAGTACTCCTTATATGCGAGAGAAGCGGACAATATAAGTATGAATATGGCCAGAAGCGAAAAAGGATCAAACAAACAGGTTCCAAAAAATGTGGATGCCCTTTCGCATTAAGGGGCAAAAAGGTTAGAATCAAATGATGATTTGATGTTGGAGGTTGTATGTGCGTGCATAATCACTCGGCCTTGGAACATTTAGAGGGGCATTCATTTGCAAGCAGATTATCAGAGGAGGAACAAAGTTGCTAGGTGATATGTCCAAGAGCATGGTCAGACCAAAAGAAATTTTGGTTACGTGAAATAAAGAAGTGAATTAAACGTAACCACAATGAAGACAATATACAATGCACGTTACAGATATAAAGTTAATGAGCGGGGTGGAAGAAGTCAAAAGCAACAATTGCTTGGGAAGTTGACAGAGCACAATTACATAAAATGGCATAAGAATTGTGAGAATAGCGAGACTGTAACTGACTTGATTTGGACACACCCAAGCAGTTTAGATTTGTTGTGTGCATTTCTACATGTTTTAATAATGGATTGTACTTACAAGACTAATCGTTATCGCATGCCTCTGTTGGAGATTGTTGGAGTCACATTCCACAGAACATGACCTTTTTCTGTATGCTTTGCATACCTTCAGGCGGAACGTGAAGAGAATTATGCATGGGCACTGGGTGTGTTGCGTTATATTATTGGTGATGGTATTCTTCCCGATGTGATTGTGACGAACAAAGAATTATCACTTATGAAAGTCATTAGCATTGTATTCCCTGGTGCTACTCATTTATTATGCAAATGACACATTAATAGAAACGTATTTGGCGATATGCAAGAAATTGTTCAAAAACGAAAGAAAAATGGGACAGGTTTATTATGAGCTAGAATATGTTGGTGTCTTCATCCACAGAAGAGGAGTTTGGTTAACAACTCTGTAAGCTAAATCAAGAATTCAGTACGTATCCTGGTGCACTAAATTACGTGAAAGGTACTTGGTTAGATGCATACAAGGAAAGATTTGTCTATGCATGGACAGATAAATGTATCCATTTTGAAAATACTACATCGAACATGTATTTTTTAACGACTATTGATCATTTGAGTTATGCATATTAATTACTATGCCTCACCTCTTAACAATTCTATGCAGAGCCGAGAGTTCACATTCACAGCTCAAGAGGCAACTTGGATCAAGTCAAGGAAATTTTGAAGCTTGTTGGAGTAAAATCCACAGTTTGCTTGAGTTGCAGCATACCGGTATCAAAGCTTCGTTTAAGAAAATTAAGACAATTGTGCAACATAATTTCAAGCCGGCTGAATACAAAGAGGTTCGTGATAATGTCTCAAAAAATACACTTGAAAAAATCTTAACAGAAACTAAAAGAGCCAACTTAGTTGGAATTAACACCAGTGTTTGTGGTTGTGTTATTCGACACACACATGGATTACCCTGTGCGCAAGAGATTGCAGAATATATAAGTCAAGGCAGCCTATTCCTCTAAGTTGTGTACATCCGCATTGGTGTAAGCTTGATATGTTGCCAATTGCCCCACCGAAAAATTCTTCTATGGGGTTGGATTGTAAGGCAGATTTGGAGTTACTTGAAAAATAGTTCAATGAGTATGATTCCATGAGAAAACTACAGCTTCTAAAGAAGATACGAGAGCTAGCTATGCCAGACAATACTCATTTGATAGAACCGTATCCGAAGTAATATTAAGAACAAGAGGTAGACCAACAATGAAAGCTGACACCTCAACTCGACGAGATCCAAGCGCTTTCGAGTTGGTACCATCTGCACAGGATAGCTACTCTCCTAAATTTGTTTCAAAGACAGAATCAAAGGATAAAGGACGGCTGGAATGCAAAACGAAGACAATAACAAAGGCTATGGCTGTTTGTACGAGGTCAAAAAACATCAATAATTATGTGCTCTCATTTCTCGTGGCGTTGAGACCTTACATTCGAGACATCTCAACTGATGGTAACTGTGGCTTAAGAGCCATCGCTGGATTGGTTGGCCTAACCGAGGATGGATGGAGACAAGTAAGGAGAGATTTATTGCAGGAGCTGCTCGCACATGTAGACCACTAAAAACAATTATATGGGGTGGAGAACAGAGTTGAGGAATTGATTCATTTATTATCATACTATGATGACAACCCAACAATGGACTATTGGATGACTATGCCTGACATGGGGCATCTCATAGCATCTCGTTACAATTTGGTTTTATACCACTTGAGCGTAGAACAGTGTTTGACTTTCCTCCCATTGTGGTCTGTGCCAGTTCCTATGCCTTCCAGGAATGAGAGAACAATAAGTTTTGTTAATCGAAATCATTTTGTTAAATTATTCTTAGAACCTGGTCATCTAATTCCGCCTATTGGAAATAAGTGGAGACAGTTTCACCATTCCTGTGTGGATGGTTGGGAGTTATCGTACAGTGATTGGATCAAACGATTCAAAGAGCTTGTAACTCCAGACGTCTCAACATGTGAGACAATAGATTTGGAATAAATGTAACAAGTTTTTACTACATTCTCAAAGTTTGAATGTAACAATTATGCATGTAACAAGTTTGTATGAAATCAAGAATGTATTATTGTTGTCATTAAGTTTGAATGTACAAGTTATTGGCGTGTTCGGATGTACAGTGTCGTTCACATTAAGTTTGATCGGACTTGTGTGTCTGAACAAAGGATGAGTGTTCGGAATTGTATGTCCGAACAAAAAGCCAGTGTTCGGACCTGTGTATCCGAATTTGTGTGGGAAAGAAATAATGTAATTTTTAAATTATTGTGATGTGTGTGGAGAGAATTTGTGTGGGAAAAGTATTATTTTCTGTGCCAATAGCAAAGCCCCTTTAGAAATCCAAAATAGAATGATCAAAAATTTTTACTCCTTGTATTTCCAAAACTTGCCATTCTTCAAACTCTCATACCCTGGGTCCTGTCTATTAAATATCTAATTTGTTTAACGCACGGCACACCCTATTTCTATTTGGGATAAATCCAAATTTTATCCTAACATGAATTTTAAGCTTATATATTATATGAATAAAATGTAAAATAAAAATCAGGCATTTTACACATAAGGGCATACTTTCTCTCAGCAAAAAGTTTAAGATCATAGGGGGCCAATTTTTTCAAGCCCCCCCCCCCCCCCCCCCCCCCCAAGGTAAATCTTGGGTCCGCCACTGATAATATCTCATGCATACAGTGACTATAATGGCAAGTGACTCCAAATATGCAATAGCTTCCGTGATGCCCGTGGCAATACATCAATGCATTAAACAAATATTAAAAACGTGTAAGACATAAAATTGTGCCATGAAATGCATTACCTTGACTTGTTGGTGATGGTTGACGGTCGTGGGTGAAGGAGAAGAAGGAAGGAAGAGAAAATAGGAGGGAAAAAGATAAGACTAGGGAAAAATCTTGATTTTTCAAAAAATCATTTCCCCTTCTCATGCTTATTTGTTTAGCGCCATCAGTAAAAAAGCGAATGACATGATATAAAATTTTTACTTCAAAGATTGTTGGATGAAAAAAGTATATAAAAAAAATAAAATAAAAATCATAATTGATGTGATATAAAGATTTACTTTTGATATGTGGGGCAAATGGTAGGTTAGTCACTTAGAGTGTATAGTAATAATATAAACTTTTAATATGGCAAAGAATAGGAGCTTTACACCCACCTTCCCCACTTTTGCTTTATATTATACTCTCTCAATTTGAGGAAAAGTTTAAATTTTGTTCAGTTGTAGTGCTTATTACTCTACCCCCTCATATTAAATTTTTATTTATGATTTGACCCCTTACCTCTACTCTCTCCTCTAAGTGTAAACAAGCATGTCACAACTTTAGATATTTTTTAGTTAACAATAAGTCTATGGAGCCTGAATGGTTGCCCAAAATCTAGCCCGATCCAAGCTGGACCCAAAACCCGTTGAATTCTTTTGAAAGTTTTTGTTCGTCTTGAGAAGATAACTTTATGCCCTAGACACCATCCAACTCTCTCTCTCTCTCTCTCTCTCCACGGCTCAAAATCCATGTAGCAGCATATCTCTCTCCCTCTTACCATCGCAGCGCCTCCCTCCCTCCCTCATCACAACACCTTGATCGCTCAGATTGCTGCTGCGTTTTTTTATTTATGGTAAGGTGCAAGCGGGAAAATGGAGGGAGAAAGAGGAGAAAGGACAGGAGAGGAGGAAGAGGAGCAGCACGCGACCTTCGACGCCTAGGTATGTGGGCCCCACTTACCTTCTTCTCCTTCCATTTCTTTCATTTTTTTTAGGGCACAGTTTATGAAATGAGGGGGCTTGGGGCACGGTTCTAGCTAAGGACAACCATTGAGATGGTGAGGAGTGGAAGAGTGAGCTTACCTTAGGTAGGGAATGGAAATCCCAGCCCTTGATTTCATTGTAGGTGGCTGCACATTGGGGAACCCCTTGACAAAATCCTTTTGAAACAATTGGGGGAAAATCCTCTGTTGAGATTTATTGATTGTTGATAGATGGGAAAATCCTTGTTTCAGGCTTTGGCCAATTTCTCATTGAAGAAGACAGAGAAGAAAGAAGGTATAAGCTAGATGTCAATTTCGAAGCTGACCAAGGAGGAGAAGAAAGAGAGTGAAAAGTCACCCCAGGTGCAGATTAGGAAGATGAGACAGAGCCCATTGTGTTTTGCACCTGAATTTGATGGGCTGCACTCCTTCGAGACTCTTGTTTCTCATTCATAAATCACCTTGTATTTCCTTTTTTTTTTTTTTTTATTGAATTCATATTTTGATTGGGCAAGAAGAATGTACATTTGAAAATTTCTTTCAGAATTATTTCAATTGAATTCGGCAAAGTTTGTTTCTGATTTGAGTTGGTTGATGTGAAAGTGAAATTTGATTTATAATTGTTGGGATGTAATCAAAATTAACATTTCCCACATATTGTTCGTTAACATTGTCATGGGTGTTATAAAATTCAAGGAGTTTCCTTATTTTGACAAGGTTTACATCTGTTTGGCTGTTGGATTTGGATGTTCCCATGGTTCAACATTTTGCTATGGATTTTTATTCACACAGTTTTTATTCTCATGGATGGTGAATAGTTTTGTTGTGATTGTGTTGGAAAAGTGCTTGATTTAAAACATCGCAAATGCGATTGTAACAAGTTGAGATTTTAAGTTCATAATATGGACTTTGAAAGCCCCAAATTTCATTGAAAAAATTCCTTGGGAAGCAGATTAACTGGTGTCCCAAACAGGGGTACTCAACAAGGTCGCAGCAGGTTTGCCCCGACTGTGTTGGAAAAGTGAGCGAGTTGAAAACATTTCAAACGTGATTGTATCAAGTTGAAAAATAGCACATTTTAAGATCATAATATGGACTTTGAAAGCCCCAAATTTCATCGAAAAAAAGCCTCAGCAAGCGGGTTAACCAGTAACCCAAACAGGGGTACTCAGCAAGGTCACATCAGGTTTGACCCGACTGTGTTGGAAAAGTACGCGGGTTGAAAACATCGCAAACGTGATTGTATCAAGTTGAAAAATAGCATATTTTAAGTTCACAATATGGACTTTTAAAGCCCTAAATTTCATCAGAAAAATACCTCAGAAGCCGGTTAACCAGTGCCCCAAACAGGGGTACTCAGCAAGGTCGTAGCAGGTTTCACCCGACTGTGTTGGAAAAGTGCGCGAGTTGAAAACATCGCAAACGTAAACGTGATTGTATCAAGTTGAGAAATAGAATATTTTAAGTTCATAATATGGACTTTGAAAGCCCCAAATTTCATTGAAAAAATCCCTCGGGAAGCGGGTTAACCAGTGCCCCAAACAAGGATACTCAGCAAGGTCGTAGCAGGTTTGCCCCGACTGTGTTGGAAAAGTTCGCGAATTGAAAACATTGCAAACGTGATTGTATCAAGTTGAGAAATAGCAGATTTTAAGTTCATAATATGGACTTTGAAAGACCCAATATTCATCGAAAAAATCTCTCGGAAAGCGGGTAAACCAATGCCTCAAACAGGGATACTCAGTAAGGTTGCAGCAGGTTTGACCCGACTGTGTTGGAAAAGTGCGCGAGTTGAAAATATCGCAAATGTGATTGTATCAAGTTGAACAATAGCAGATTTTAAGTTCATAATATATACTTTGAAAGCCCCAAATTTCATCAAAAAAATCCCTGTAACCAATGCCCCAAACAGGGGTACTCAGCGGTCATAGCAAGTTTGACCCAACTGAGTACCCCTGTTTGGGGCACTGGTTAACCGGCTTTCCGAGGGAATTTTTCGATGAAACTTGGGGCTTTCAAAGTCCATAATATGAACTTAAAATCTGCTATTTCTCAACTTGATACAATCACGTTTGCGATGTTTTCAAGTTGCGCACTTTTTCAACAGAAAGTTGGATTATTGAAAGTTAGATCAATCCATGGTATGGTTCAATTAATGGTAAGGGCCCATCACCAATCATAGAGTTAGGTTTAAATCCAAAGTATGCTGTCTTAAATTATAGGGCCCACATGAATTGATTTGAGTCAAGTCTAACCAGTAACTTTGGGAATGCTAAATGTTTCAGTAATCCTGTAACTTTTGTCCAACATGTCAACCAACAAAGTAACATTATTGAACCAAACTTCACATGGCCTTGACATTGTTGATTTAAGAAGGAAATGATCAATTGTTGTATACTTCTCTTACCAAAATGGATGAGAAGCAGGATTCTCCTAAATTTTAATGGTAATACACCAAAGAGAAATTCTCTTGAATTCCCAGTTTTGGATCAAATGGAAAATGTGTAACAACATAATTCTCCATGATGAAATGTATGGACTAAAAAACTGAAATGTTCGTAAATGGAAAAATGTTCGCAATGAGCACTCAAGCCTCCAACACCGCCATACCTCTCACAAGTATGAATCACTGTGCTAAATCAGATTTCACTTTCACATGAACTGACTCTAACTTCCACAAACAAACTTTGCCAAATTCAATTGAAAAAATTCTGAAACAAATTTTCAAATGTACATTCTTCTTGCCCAATCAAGATATGAATTCAATAAAAAAAATTGAAAATACAAGGTGATTTATGAATGAGAAACAATAGTCTCGAAGAAGTGCAGCCCATCAAATTCAGGTGCCAAATACAATGGGCTATGTCTCATCTTCCTAATCTGCACCTGGGGTGACTTAATTTTCCCTCTCTTTCTTCTCCTTGGTCAGCTTCGAAATTGACATCTGGCTTATACCTAGACATTCTTCTCTACCTTCTTTAGTGAGAAATTGGCCAGAGCCTGAAACATAAAAGATAGAAACTGAGAAACCCAATCGGATTAAAGAACCAAAATAATAGCATTAACAGAACACTTTTAATTGAAAAGAGAGAACCCACCTGGAAAGAGCTTGCAATACATGGTGAGAAAGAATATTTAAAATATTTTAACACTTTTCCAACATAGTTCACATCAGTGCGCCACCGGAGCATCTAACATTGTACAGACTACATTTGGTAGTGCGAATTGTCCACTCAAAACAATTGGGACCACCCATAAACTAGAGAAAATCAGGCCAGGAAAGACCCCAAATTGGAACGCATCAGAGACCCATCAGAGACAACTTTACATATTTAAACTAATGAACTTAATAAACATATGCACATTCAACATGGTTATCTACAGAAAAAGAGGTCAGAATCATATAGGAAAATGACTTAACAACTAAAATAGATACAGTAAAAACACCAGTAACATCACACTGCAAGAGGACTTTGACAACAATAAAAAAAAGTAGTCTGTGTATAATCAAACCGAATAAAGCAACAACAAGTCCTATAATCAACAAGTAGGAACTTTGAATAAACTGCCACAACTGAATGTTCAACAAGTCAGTATTGTGTTGACTTTTTATCTGATTTGATTTGAAGTTCAAATATGTTAAGAATACTACCTGTGTGGGGAGATTCCTAATCGTCCCAAAGCTGTTTAACTAATGGCCTAATCTTCAGTCCGGCCGAGCGCGTCCCGGCCGCGGTAGTAGAGCGCCAGCCGGGGTGCGGTTCATGGTCCCAGTCCGGCTGAGGCTGTCCTCCGCTAAGCCCGGTTCCGACACGCATCCCGGCTGCGAGACTGCCAGCCGGGGTGCGCGCTTAAAATATCTCCCGCCTCCAGGCGCACGGCGACAAGACAGATGTCTTCCTGGCCGTCCAACCCTCTGACGGGGCAGCATCCAACGGTCACAGCCCCCATCGGGGGAGGCCCAAGAAAGGATCCAGTGAGATCTTCGTCTGCCATTGAGTCCAGACAGGATCAGGCCCAATGTGACTGGCATTTAATGCGACATGGGCTGATCGGACTGGCAATTAATGCAATGTGGGCTGTGATGGACCACCATTTATTGTTTTGTGAGCTGATGATCTCAGCAGCCAGATCATCAAGCCCATGACAAAGTCTCCGGTAATACTCATATATAAAGGGGAGATAGCATCTGAACCAGGTACGCACGATAGTATACACATACATACTATCTCTCTTCTTCTCCATCCAAAACCCAGTATTCATACTAACTGAGGCATCGGAGAGCCCGGTGCTGCCACGGCCAGGGTCCTTTGACCTTCTCTCTCTTCCCTTTCAGGTCCCGCGAGTCGACACCGGCCAGCTCTCGATAGTCATTTGATTAAGTCCTCTAAGGCATCTCAAAATCTTGTGAGTTACCGTTTTTGCACTTACAATTGGCGCCGTCTGTGGGAAGCGACGTGATTGTCAATCTTCCTTCATACTATGGCTGGGAGAGCTGCAAAAGATGGAAAAGTGCCCGAGACAGGCCCTGAAGGGACCATAGCGAACCCTTTCCGAGAGTCTTTGAGGTCCACTCCTGTCTATCTGCGGGGGTATCAGCCCCATCCAGAGTCATACCCGGAGACGGTGGTGACCCCTCTCCAGCCTCCTAGGAGGAGGGACCTCACCCTTCACCAGACTCGACGTAAGTCCCCGGTCTCGTTGGACCGTCGGAGAAATAACGAGGTTCGCAGCTCTGATGAGGAATTCGACCCTACTTACGAGGAGATACAGGCGCAGAATGCTACTATCCGGGAGAAGGATGCCCTTATCAGACGCCTCCAACGACAGCTCAGGGAGACAGCTGAAGCAGCTGACACCGCCAGACAGCGTCTGCAGCGATCTGGCGGAGGAGGTTCTTCTCGCCATCAGCAGACCACCCCTTCTCAAAGGGACCTTAGGTTTCATCTGAACGAAAGAAGACGCAGTCGAGCTAATGACGAAGCCTCCAGCAGTAACCGCAGCCTTTCAAGGAAATGGTCAGAAGACATCCCCGAGGTCCGTAATGATGCTCAGGGATGGCTTGAGGAACAGATTCAGCAAGCAGTTAAGCGGAACCTGGAAGTGGCCCGCCTCACCCGAAGTCATCAGGACGCTGGCGCGTTCGCCGACCTCGGCACGTCGCCTTTCACTAGCGACATTAGGGATCACCCCCTACCGAGGAAGTTCACTGTCCCAAGGTTCGCCACCTACGAAGGGGCTTCGGATCCAGCTGCGCATCTGCGACATTTCTCGCAGAGGATGTCTGTCTGGGGAGATGAAGGCCATTTGAATTGCAAGGTTTTCTCGTCCAGCCTGGGCGAACTCCCCTTGAAATGGTTCTGCGGTCTCCCAGAAAATTCCATCTCAACCTGGCAGCAGCTCCAGCATTCCTTCATAAAGAAGTTCCAGGCTTACAGAGCTATCCCTAAGACGGACGCCGATATAATGGCCCTAAGGATGAAGCAGCACGAGAATGTCACTCAGTTCGCCAAACGGTTCTGGACGGTCTATAGCCAGATCGATGGCTCCAAAGACGAAGTGGCAATCTTTGCGTTCCAGAACGCCTTGCTGCCTGATAATGATCTTCGGAAGGACCTGGCTGGCAATCCTGTGGCCTCTATCTCGGCGCTAATGGCCAGGGTGAACCGTTTCATAGCTCAAGAGGATGACCAGCTCAGAGCCAGGGAAAGCTTTCACGTCAGCCGAAGAGATCGGAACGGGAAGTCTTCAACGAAGGAAGATCGGTCGTCCAGGAGAGAGGAACCAAGCCGCCATAGGGCCTCGACTAGCTCGGCAAGGGCTTCTACACCCGCCTACAGAAACAACAAAAAGCTCAGACTGTCTTCCGATCCCTACAAGGCTGTTGATACCATATTTAAGGAGCCTATTCACAAGATCATGACTAAAATCAAGTCCAGGCCGTATTTCAGCTGGCCGCCGCCCATGAGGAGCGATTCGGCCAACCGCGACCAGAGTAGATTCTGTGCTTATCATAGACAGAATGGCCACAATACCGAGGAGTGCAGAATCCTCAGGTCTCACTTAGAGAAACTTGTCCAAGATGGACATCTCAAAGAATATGTCAAGGCGAACGACAGGGATGAATCCCGAGCTCGGCACCGAAAATGAAAAAAGTCAGGACAGTGATGGATCCGAGAAACTCATTAGCGTCATACACCTCGCTCCCCCACCCAGAGGGAGTAACCAGGCGCGTGCCGAGGCGAGACGGGCGTCCCATGGAAAGCAGGTATTGGCGGCCGAGTTAGAACCGGTTGCGAAGAGGCCTCGCAAGGAGCAGCCCAAGATTTGGTTCTCTGATGACGACCTGGAAGGCGTACAACTCCCGCATAATGATCCGCTTGTCGTCACTTTGAAACTGATGAATTGTAGGGTCCAGAGGATCCTTGTTGACCCCGGCAGTTCATCCGAGGTCCTTTATTTCGATTGCTTCAGGAAGATGGGCCTTTCGGAAGCAGATCTGCAAGAGGCCCGAACTCCATTGATAGGCTTCAGTGCCCAACCTGTATACCCAAAAGGGAAATTGACCCTTAAAGTTCAGGTTGAAGGAGCCTCCGTGATGGTAGACTTCCTGGTAGTCGACGCGCCATCCCCCGTTATAATGCCATCATGGGTAGAACTTGGCTCCACAGCCATGAAGCGGTACCCTCTACTCTCCATCAGAAGTTGAAATTTCCACTCGAAGATCACGGTAGAGTAAAAATAGTGACGGTTCGGGGGAAATCAGCAAATGGCCCCAACAGTGCTTTGATGGCCGTAGTGCCCGGAAGTCGCGAGCCCAAGGCAGGTCAATGTGGCCGAATTGGAGAAAGAGTTGGACCGAGTCGGTCAGCATCCCGAACAGAAGAGTGTGGAAGAACTTGACCGAGGTTAGGATCAGCCCACATGATCTCGGAAAAGGTTTTTCCTCCTCGGCGCGTCAGGCTTTACGAGCCTGAACGATCCGAATTGACCGAATTCCTGTTACCAGAATATAGGAGCCTTCGCCTGGACCCCAGAGGAGATGCCCGGTATTCATCCCGAGATCGCGTGCCCACAAGCTGATGTGGATCCGAGCACAAGCCAGTAATGCAAAAAGCTCGTAGGACCGGGCTGCCACAGACAGAAGCTGTGGTTGAGGAGGTCGGTAAACTACTTGAAGCAGGGGTGATCAGGGAGGTGCAGTACCCGGTTTGGCTCGCCAACACGGTGGTGGTCAAAAAGAAGACTGGCAAGTGGAGGTATACGTCGACTTCACAGATCTCAACAAGGCCTGCCCCAAGGACAGCTTCCCGCTCCCAAAGATCGACCAGATGATCGACGCCCCGCCGCGCACGACCGGATGAGCTTCCTCGACGCATATCGAGGCTACCATCAGATACCTCTGTACGCTCCGGACGAAGAGAAGACTGCGTTCATAACGCCCAGGGGCATCTACTGTTATAGGTAATGCTTTCGGCTTAAAGAACGCAGGTGCCACTTACCAGCGCCTGGTCACTAAGATGTTCGGGGCGCACCTTGGCAGCACTGTTGAAGTGTACATCGACGATATGGTCGTCAAGTCCAAACAAGCCGTGAATCCATCTTAGCCGATTTAGCGAGGTGTTTGCCATTCTGAAAGAGTACAAGCCTGAGCTGACGCCTCCAATGCGCCTTCGGCGTCGGTTTCGGGGGCAATTCCTGGGAGCCTGGTCACGAGAGAGAGGGATTGAGGCGGACCCGAACCAGATTTCCGCATCTCAGAGTGCAGAGCCCGGCTACTGCCGAAAGAAGTCAGAAGCTTACTGGCATGACTGCGCGCGTTAAATCGATTCATTAGCCGATCAGATAAGTGCCATCCCTTCTTTAAGTTTTGAGAAAAACTCTAAATTTCAATGGACCCAGAGTGTGACCAGGCTTGCAAGCACTCAAGGCCTCTCTTCACCCCTTACTTTCACCCCAAAACCAGGGGAATTTTATATATGTACCTGGCTGTCTCGGATCGAGCCGTGAGCTCGTCCTCATTAGGAGGAGGAAAATCAACAAAAACCGGTTTATTACACGAGCAAATCGCTCCTCGATCCCG
>QPKB01000012.1:26161739-26221855 GCA_003546025.1 Camphora micrantha | reverse complement strand
AATCTCCCCACACAGGTAGTATTCTTAACATATTTGAACTTCAAATCAAATCAGATAAAAAGTCAACACAAACTGACTTGTTGATCATCAGTTGTGGCAGTTTATTCAAAGTTCCTACTTGTTGATATAGGACTTGTTGTTGCTTTATTCGGTTTGATTAATACCAAGAACTACTTTTTTTTATTGTTGTCAAAGTCCTCTTGCAGTGTGATGTTACTATAGGTGTTTTACTGTATCCTATTTTAGTTGTTAAGTCCATTTTCCTATATGATTCTGACCCTCTTTTTTCTGTAATAACCATGTTGAATGTGCATATTGTTTATTTAAGTTCATTAGTTTAAATATGTAACAAGTTGTCTCTGATGGGTCTCTGATGCGTTCCAATTTTGGGTCTTTCCGCTGGCCTGATTATTTCTCTAGTTTTATGGTGTGGTCCCAATTGTTTTGAGTGGACAATTCGCACTACACAATGTAGTCTGTACAATGTTAGATGCTCCCGGTGGCGCACTGATGTGACACTATGTTGGAAAAGTGTTAAAATATTTTTAAATATTCTGTTTCTCACCCATGTAATCGTATTGCAAGCTCTATTCCAGTGGGGTTCTCTCTTTCATCATTATAAAGTGTGTTCTGTTAATGCTATTATTTTGGTTCTTTTAATCCGATTGGGTTTCTCGTTTCTATCTTTTATGTTTCAGGCTCTGGCCAATTTCTCACTAAAGAAGGTAGAGAAGAATGTCTAGGTATAAAAGCCAGATGTCAATTTCGAAGCTGACCAGGAGAAGAAAGAGAGGGAAAATTAAGTCACCCCAGGTGCAGATTAGGAAGAATGAGACATAGCCCATGTGTATTTGGCACCTGAATTTGATGGGCTGCACTTCTTCGAGACTATTGTTTCTCATTCATAAAATCACCTTGTATTTTCAATTTTTTTATTGAATTCATATCGTTGATTGGGCAAGAAGAATGTACATTTGAAAAATTTGTTTCACAGAATTTTTTCAATTGAATTTTTTGCAAAGTTTGTTCTTGTGGAAGTTAGAGTCAGTTCATGTGAAAGTGAAATCTGATTTAGCACAGTGATTCATACTTGTGAGAGGTATGGCGGTGTTGGAGGCTTGAGTGCTCATTGCGAAACATTTTCCATTTACGAACATTTCAGTTTTTTAGTCCATACATTTCATCATGGAGAATTTATGTTGTTACACATTTTCCATTTGATCCAAAACTGGGAATTCAAGAGAATTTCTCTTTGGTGTATTACCATTAAAATTTAGGAGAATCCTGCTTCTCATCCATTTTGGTAAGAGAAGTATACAACAATTGATCATTTCCTTCTTAAATCAACAATGTCAAGGCCATGTGAAGTTTGGTTCAATAATGTTACTTTGTTGGTTGACATGTTGGACAAAAGTTTACAGGGATACTGAAACATTTAGCATTCCCAAAGTTACTGGTTAGACTTGACTCAAATCAATTCATGTGGGCCCTATAATTTAAGACAGCATACTTTGGATTTAAAACCTAACTCTATGATTGGTGATGGGCCCTTACCATTAATTGAACCATACCATGGATTGATCTAACTTTCAATAATCCAACTTTCTGTTGAAAAAAGTGCGCAACTTTGAAAACATCGCAAACGTGATTGTATCAAGTTGAGAAATAGCAGATTTTAAGTTCATATTATGGACTTTGAAAGCCCAGTTTCATCGAAAAATTCCCTCGGAAAGCCGGTTAACCAGTGCCCCAAACAGGGGTACTCAGTTGGGTCAAACTTGCTATGACCGCTGAGTACCCCTGTTTGGGGCATTGGTTACAGGGATTTTTTTGATGAAATTTGGGGCTTTCAAAGTATATATTATGAACTTAAAATCTGCTATTGTTCAACTTGATACAATCACATTTGCGATATTTTCAACTCGCGCACTTTTCCAACACAGTCGGGTCAAACCTGCTGCAACCTTACTGAGTATCCCTGTTTGAGGCATTGGTTTACCCGCTTTCCGAGAGATTTTTTCGATGAATATTGGGTCTTTCAAAGTCCATATTATGAACTTAAAATCTGCTATTTCTCAACTTGATACAATCACGTTTGCAATGTTTTCAATTCGCGAACTTTTCCAACACAGTCGGGGCAAACCTGCTACGACCTTGCTGAGTATCCTTGTTTGGGGCACTGGTTAACCCGCTTCCCGAGGGATTTTTTCAATGAAATTTGGGGCTTTCAAAGTCCATATTATGAACTTAAAATATTCTATTTCTCAACTTGATACAATCACGTTTACGTTTGCGATGTTTTCAACTCGCGCACTTTTCCAACACAGTCGGGTGAAACCTGCTACGACCTTGCTGAGTACCCCTGTTTGGGGCACTGGTTAACCGGCTTCTGAGGTATTTTTCTGATGAAATTTAGGGCTTTAAAAGTCCATATTGTGAACTTAAAATATGCTATTTTTCAACTTGATACAATCACGTTTGCGATGTTTTCAACCCGCGTACTTTTCCAACACAGTCGGGTCAAACCTGATGTGACCTTGCTGAGTACCCCTGTTTGGGTTACTGGTTAACCCGCTTGCTGAGGCTTTTTTTCGATGAAATTTGGGGCTTTCAAAGTCCATATTATGATCTTAAAATGTGCTATTTTTCAACTTGATACAATCACGTTTGAAATGTTTTCAACTCGCTCACTTTTCCAACACAGTCGGGGCAAACCTGCTGCGACCTTGTTGAGTACCCCTGTTTGGGACACCAGTTAATCTGCTTCCCAAGGAATTTTTTCAATGAAATTTGGGGCTTTCAAAGTCCATATTATGAACTTAAAATCTCAACTTGTTACAATCGCATTTGCGATGTTTTTAAATCAAGCACTTTTCCAACACAATCACAACAAACTATTCACCATCCATGAGAATAAAAACTGTGTGAATAAAAATCCATAGCAAAATGTTGAACCATGGGAACATCCAAATCCAACAGCCAAACAGATGTAAACCTTGTCAAAATAAGGAAACTCCTTGAATTTTATAACACCCATGACAATGTTAACGAACAATATGTGGGAAATGTTAATTTTGATTACATCCCAACAATTATAAATCAAATTTCACTTTCACATCAACCAACTCAAATCAGAAACAAACTTTGCCGAATTCAATTGAAATAATTCTGAAAGAAATTTTCAAATGTACATTCTTCTTGCCCAATCAAAATATGAATTCAATAAAAAAAAAAAAAAAAAGGAAATACAAGGTGATTTTATGAATGAGAAACAAGAGTCTCGAAGGAGTGCAGCCCCATCAAATTCAGGTGCAAAACACAATGGGCTCTGTCTCATCTTCCTAATCTGCACCTGGGGTGACTTTTCACTCTCTTTCTTCTCCTCCTTGGTCAGCTTCGAAATTGACATCTAGCTTATACCTTCTTTCTTCTCTGTCTTCTTCAATGAGAAATTGGCCAAAGCCTGAAACAAGGATTTTCCCATCTATCAACAATCAATAAATCTCAACAGAGGATTTTCCCCCAATTGTTTCAAAAGGATTTTGTCAAGGGGTTCCCCAATGTGCAGCCACCTACAATGAAATCAAGGGCTGGGATTTCCATTCCCTACCTAAGGTAAGCTCACTCTTCCACTCCTCACCATCTCAATGGTTGTCCTTAGCTAGAACCGTGCCCCAAGCCCCCTCATTTCATAACTGTGCCTAAAAAAAAATGAAAGAAATGGAAGGAGAAGAAGGTAAGTGGGGCCCACATACCTAGGCGTCGAAGGTCGCGTGCTGCTCCTCTTCCTCCTCTCCTGTCCTTTCTCCTCTTTCTCCCTCCATTTTCCCGCTTGCACCTTACCATAAATAAAAAAACGCAGCAGCAATCTGAGCGATCAAGGTGTTGTGATGAGGGAGGGAGGGAGGCGCTGCGATGGTAAGAGGGAGAGAGATATGCTGCTACATGGATTTTGAGCCGTGGAGAGAGAGAGAGAGAGAGAGAGTTGGATGGTGTCTAGGGCATAAAGTTATCTTCTCAAGACGAACAAAAACTTTCAAAAGAATATTCAACGGGTTTTGGGTCCAGCTTGGATCGGGCTAGATTTTGGGCAACCATTCAGGCTCCATAGACTTATTGTTAACTAAAAAATATCTAAAGTTGTGACATGCTTGTTTACACTTAGAGGAGAGAGTAGAGGTAAGGGGTCAAATCATAAATAAAAATTTAATATGAGGGGGGTAGAGTAATAAGCACTACAACTGAACAAAATTTAAACTTTTCCTCAAATTGAGAGAGTATAATATAAAGCAAAAGTGGGGAAGGTGGGTGTAAAGCTCCTATTCTTTGCCATATTAAAAGTTTATATTATTACTATACACTCTAAGTGACTAACCTACCATTTGCCCCACATATCAAAAGTAAATCTTTATATCACATCAATTATGATTTTATTTTATTTTTTTTATACTTTTTCATCCAACAATCTTTGAAGTAAAATTTTATATCATGTCATTCGCTTTTTTACTGATGGCGCTAAACAAATAAGCATGAGAAGGGGAAATGATTTTTTGAAAAATCAAGATTTTTCCCTAGTCTTATCTTTTTCCCTCCTATTTTCTCTTCCTTCCTTCTTCTCCTTCACCCACGACCGTCAACCATCACCAACAAGTCAAGGTAATGCATTTCATGGCACAATTTTATGTCTTACACGTTTTTAATATTTGTTTAATGCATTGATGTATTGCCACGGGCATCACGGAAGCTATTGCATATTTGGAGTCACTTGCCATTATAGTCACTGTATGCATGAGATATTATCAGTGGCGGACCCAAGATTTACCTTTGGGGGGGGGGGGGGGGGCTTGAAAAATTGGGCCCTATGATCTTAACTTTTTGCTGAGAAAGTATGCCCTTATGTGTAAAATGCCTGATTTTTATTTTACATTTTATTCATATAATATATAAGCTTAAAATTCATGTTAGGATAAAATTTGGATTTATCCCAAATAGAAATAGGGTGTGCCGTGCGTTAAACAAATTAGATATTTAATAGACAGGACCCAGGGTATGAGAGTTGAAGAATGGCAGTTTTGGAAATACAAGGAGTAAAATTTTTGATCATTCTATTTTGGATTTCTAAAGGGGCTTGCTATTGGCACAGAAAATAATACTTTTCCCACACAAATTCTCTCCACACACATCACAATAATTTAAAAATTACATTATTTCTTTCCCACACAAATTCGGATACACAGGTCCGAACACTGGCTTTTTGTTCGGACATACAATTCCGAACACTCATCCTTTGTTCAGACACACAAGTCCGATCAAACTTAATGTGAACGACACTGTACATCCGAACACGCCAATAACTTGTACATTCAAACTTAATGACAACAATAATACATTCTTGATTTCATACAAACTTGTTACATGCATAATTGTTACATTCAAACTTTGAGAATGTAGTAAAAACTTGTTACATTTATTCCAAATCTATTGTCTCACATGTTGAGACGTCTGGAGTTACAAGCTCTTTGAATCGTTTGATCCAATCACTGTACGATAACTCCCAACCATCCACACAGGAATGGTGAAACTGTCTCCACTTATTTCCAATAGGCGGAATTAGATGACCAGGTTCTAAGAATAATTTAACAAAATGATTTCGATTAACAAAACTTATTGTTCTCTCATTCCTGGAAGGCATAGGAACTGGCACAGACCACAATGGGAGGAAAGTCAAACACTGTTCTACGCTCAAGTGGTATAAAACCAAATTGTAACGAGATGCTATGAGATGCCCCATGTCAGGCATAGTCATCCAATAGTCCATTGTTGGGTTGTCATCATAGTATGATAATAAATGAATCAATTCCTCAACTCTGTTCTCCACCCCATATAATTGTTTTTAGTGGTCTACATGTGCGAGCAGCTCCTGCAATAAATCTCTCCTTACTTGTCTCCATCCATCCTCGGTTAGGCCAACCAATCCAGCGATGGCTCTTAAGCCACAGTTACCATCAGTTGAGATGTCTCGAATGTAAGGTCTCAACGCCACGAGAAATGAGAGCACATAATTATTGATGTTTTTTGACCTCGTACAAACAGCCATAGCCTTTGTTATTGTCTTCGTTTTGCATTCCAGCCGTCCTTTATCCTTTGATTCTGTCTTTGAAACAAATTTAGGAGAGTAGCTATCCTGTGCAGATGGTACCAACTCGAAAGCGCTTGGATCTCGTCGAGTTGAGGTGTCAGCTTTCATTGTTGGTCTACCTCTTGTTCTTAATATTACTTCGGATACGGTTCTATCAAATGAGTATTGTCTGGCATAGCTAGCTCTCGTATCTTCTTTAGAAGCTGTAGTTTTCTCATGGAATCATACTCATTGAACTATTTTTCAAGTAACTCCAAATCTGCCTTACAATCCAACCCCATAGAAGAATTTTTCGGTGGGGCAATTGGCAACATATCAAGCTTACACCAATGCGGATGTACACAACTTAGAGGAATAGGCTGCCTTGACTTATATATTCTGCAATCTCTTGCGCACAGGGTAATCCATGTGTGTGTCGAATAACACAACCACAAACACTGGTGTTAATTCCAACTAAGTTGGCTCTTTTAGTTTCTGTTAAGATTTTTTCAAGTGTATTTTTTGAGACATTATCACGAACCTCTTTGTATTCAGCCGGCTTGAAATTATGTTGCACAATTGTCTTAATTTTCTTAAACGAAGCTTTGATACCGGTATGCTGCAACTCAAGCAAACTGTGGATTTTACTCCAACAAGCTTCAAAATTTCCTTGACTTGATCCAAGTTGCCTCTTGAGCTGTGAATGTGAACTCTCGGCTCTGCATAGAATTGTTAAGAGGTGAGGCATAGTAATTAATATGCATAACTCAAATGATCAATAGTCGTTAAAAAATACATGTTCGATGTAGTATTTTCAAAATGGATACATTTATCTGTCCATGCATAGACAAATCTTTCCTTGTATGCATCTAACCAAGTACCTTTCACGTAATTTAGTGCACCAGGATACGTACTGAATTCTTGATTTAGCTTACAGAGTTGTTAACCAAACTCCTCTTCTGTGGATGAAGACACCAACATATTCTAGCTCATAATAAACCTGTCCCATTTTTCTTTCGTTTTGAACAATTTCTTGCATATCGCCAATACGTTTCTATTAATGTGTCATTTGCATAATAAATGAGTAGCACCAGGGAATACAATGCTAATGACTTTCATAAGTGATAATTCTTTGTTCGTCACAATCACATCGGGAAGAATACCATCACCAATAATATAACGCAACACACCCAGTGCCCATGCATAATTCTCTTCACGTTCCGCCTGAAGGTATGCAAAGCATACAGAAAAGGTCATGTCTGTGGATGTGACTCCAACAATCTCCAACAGAGGCATGCGATAACGATTAGTCTTGTAAGTACAATCCATTATTAAAACATGTAGAAATGCACACAACAAATCTAAACTGCTTGGGTGTGTCCAAATCAAGTCAGTTACAGTCTCGCTATTCTCACAATTCTTATGCCATTTTATGTAATTGTGCTCTGTCAACTTCCCAAGCAATTGTTGCTTTTGACTTCTTCCACCCCGCTCATTAACTTTATATCTGTAACGTGCATTGTATATTGTCTTCATTGTGGTTACGTTTAATTCACTTCTTTATTTCAACGTAACCAAAATTTCTTTTGGTCTGACCATGCTCTTGGACATATCACCTAGCAACTTTGTTTCCTCCTCTGATAATCTGCTTGCAAATGAATGCCCCTCTAAATGTTCCAAGGCCGAGTGATTATGCACGCACATACAACCTCCAACATCCAATCATCATTTGATTCTAACCTTTTGCCCCTTAATGCGAAAGGGCATCCACATTTTTTGGAACCTGTTTGTTTGATCCTTTTTCGCTTCTGGCCATATTCATACTTATATTGTCCGCTTCTCTCGCATATAAGGAGTACTCTAACTTTGACACCTAGCCGAGCGGCATTTGAAACCTTTATGACAATGACAAAACCGTTTTTCCTTCCTACACCACGTGCCCAACTAATCAACGAATCTCAACTGTGAAATATCTACAATAAACAAATTTATTACGAATTTAGTAACGAACAATTGTAATTTGAGTAATAAATCCATTGTAGGTCTTACCTCTTAAGTTATAAACTCACTGATATAATCCATGACAAAGTCCGATCCAACTTGACTTTCCTGTGTAGAGACCTGTAGAAGAAATGTTCGGAGTCAAACTTCCGAATTACATATACTGTTCGAATACACAGGTCCGAACAAACTGATTCTGTTTGGAACTTTAAAACCGAACATATTGCATATGTTCGGAATTCAATCTCCAAACAAAGCCATTTTGTTCGGACATAAAAGTCCGAACAGAATCAGTTTGTTCGGACCTAAAATACTGTATATATCAGGAACTCTACTCCTTCCCAGGCGAGAAAAGTTTCACAAAAATGACAAAAAACATGAAAACATCACATAGAAACGAACCTTTCCACTGCTGCTCTGATTGAGAGGCACGATTTCATTGTTCTTTTCTTCCTTCATTGCACTAGAAAGATCTAATGAAAAAAGTTAAGTACAAGAACAAGGAAAGATGAAGGAGTGGAGGAAAATGAGTTGGCTAAGAACAGAAAATGGAGGAAGATGAGTTGCCCAAAACAACAATGAAGTGGAGAATAAGAAGTGGAGACTGAGATGTTGAGAAGATGAGTTGTGTGTGGGAGTATGTTTAGGGAAAAAGATCAGTTGTGTGTGAAAAGAACATATTTTTTGAGTTTTGGTGGGAGATTGGATATTTTGGTCATTTCATAAAGGGGTTAAAATGTAATTAAAAAAAAGTTAGATTCCTTGTGTGGGAAAAGTATTATTTTATGTGCCAAGAGCAAGCCCCTTTCTAAAACGTGACATCGATGTATGTTGGCTAATATCGGAAAGGATAATTAATCAAAGGCATTCGTTCCCTTCGCTTTCAAAAGGGCCGGCTTCTATTGCTAGCACTATTCTTTTTTAAGTGGGGGTTGGGCTTGATGGGCTATATTAGTTCTTATGGGCTTTTTTCAGGATTAGGAGGGCTCAAGCTCTTGGGCCCTTCAACATTGGTCTGCCCCTGGATATTATCATCAATTTTTGACAAACAAACTATTAAATTAAAGCCTAAACTGAAAACAAGGATGGTAGTGGGAAATCAAGATTTGAGATTGCCTCCATGTGGAGAAAACGAAACTATCACTTCTCTTTATTTTATCTTGCATTGGCCAAAGAAAATTGAAGGTACAATTCAAGTATTTGACGCTTGGGATGGACCTATGTGCATTGAGCCCCAATTATACCTAAAAAAAGCACATAAGGGCTATATAGCCCATTTGCCCGACCCACATTTAAAAACTCATTGAAACCTCTCCCTCTCCTACTCCAAATTTCCCTAGCAATGGATGCATTTCTCTCTCTCTCTCTCTCTCTCTCTCTCTAAGTCCCCAAGTTGAAAATCTTCAAATCAGTATCCAGCTCCGGCTTCAGCATTGGCATCCGCATAGGGCACATTGCAGTCTATCTCTCCAGCAGGTATTCCTATCGGCTCTCTCTCTCTCTCTCTCTCTCTCTCATGTGATGTGGAGCCCTAAGTTTAGGTGTGATTTTTTAAATTTGTAAACTAAATATTGGGTGGAATCTTTTTATCATTTCATGGATTTGGCAGATTATACGATGTAGTTGGCAGGATAATTCATGTCTTCACGATTACCCTGTTGAAGGATTCTTTAAAACCTTCCAACTATCTTCGTAGCCCAAGTTTCTTGCAAACTTGAATTCCTTGCTACTTTTTTTTGGTAACCCAGCGAAGGGGTTGAGACCCTGAGACTCACGACACAACTCACACATGTGAGGTGATGGAAACTGACACATGAGATGAGTGTCACATCTCGATCCCGAAATTAATTGGCCAAGGGTAACCCCGAGGTGTGACACACATAATCCCGTGAAATCGCACCTGTCTTGGGTCAAGTACGAGATCATGAAGGATAAAATTTCGGTTTCCGCATGTGAGACTTGCTCATTAACACCTGTCAATTCACAATTTATAGCAGAAGCAGTTCAAATATTCTCAAAGTTGGTATCATTTCATGATCAGTTCTTTTAACATTTCATATTTACACAAAATATATTTACAATTAACTACCTAAGTAGGGATTACAAAAATACACCCTACATAGTTAATCAAAAGTATATCAAGTATATCCCACAAAAGGGGTGATCGCACCAACTATAACATCATCTACACTAGTATCAAAATATCCCAAAAAGTGTCACAAGCATCGCTCTCCGGTGAATGGAACTAGATAGGGCCTTCAACTGCCCATTCCTCTAATCCGGGAGGAACCTCCTCGGCCTCCTCCTTTTTCTCTTGGGTCTCTTCAGGACTGGGAGCTGTACCTGCATATGTGCACCAAGTGATAGTATCGTAAATATGACAATTCATCAAGTATAGGCAATAATAGTTCATTAAATGTTGTAACAAAATTGAATTAATGACAAGTGATTAAAAGAGATAAACTGAACTAGGCAATTGCGCAATAATGAGTAATGTATGCTTTAAGAATCAAATCGGGAATTAACTTTACTAATTGGCTACTATATTATGCTAATCCTCTCTAATTGAAAGCGAGTCTTGTTGGGATGTCACCAGTGACCCGGCCAAAGGTTCTCCTGGCTATCCAATTCTGGAGTTCCGATGCTCCAGATGACTAACTGCAGTAGTTTCAAATAACTAAACCAAGTTTAACCCCGTTGAGTATCACACGATAGAAGTTAAGTAGTGTCGACTCAATCAAATTGAATAATAATTAAATTTGAATGAGATTTCTATTTTGTTTCATCTCTAATCGAATAGAACCATAATTATTCATATGCTTAATTACTCAATTGAAGTCTCAATCAGAATATTGTAATAATTATACAACCAATACGAGGATGAATTTGGAGTAGCTAATCGAATTAAAAATAATACTATTTATGTAATTAATTAATAAATCAGAATTTGAGGTCAACGATGAATTCCATTTCAATATGAAAACGCAATAGATTTAAAAAAATCAAGGTAGATTACTAGCCAATCGTAATCTATCTATCCACCGTCTCTCCCCTTCTAATCCAATGTAGTTTTAGAAAGTCAATGTACTACTATCTTAATTTGGTGTCATATTGTATGAGCAAGGTACATTGAATTTCAAAATCAAAACCATGGTGTGGTGATAGACTAATGAATAGAGTTCATGAACTTATCTTAGACTCTAAAGAACATCATGGGATTTATAATTTTCCATTAGGCATGTGTAAGGTTTAGGGTTCTAGTCTAAGGTCTTACAAGGCCTTTCCATATCCTTCAACCTTATTAGTCTAGTGTTTGTCTTACAATCATTCTCAAAGAGTGATTATGGAAGGTTTTAAGCCCTTTAGAAGTGGAATTAACTCTTTAAACAGTCAAAGGATTCCATGAGGGTTCAAACCAGGTTCAAAGTCTTTTTTTCCCAAAAGAGATAGGGCCTGGTTCATTGATTCAAATATTTACTTTCTATGTGGAAATCCAAAATCCAACGTACAGATTAAAAGTTATGGCCATTTGAAGCTGGCACTGTAGGGCCTAGTGGGCCGACCAACCCGCTCAAGCGGGCTAAATGATCCGCTTGAGCGGACAACATTCCGTGCCTGATTTTCTAGGCAGAAATTGACTTGCTCGAGCGGATAGCATGTTGCTCTCCATTCTGCAGGCAAAAACTGGTTGAAAATGCACAGTTTCATGGGTCTATTTTCCAAATCAAAAGAAACCATTCTTTACAAGGCTTCCCAACAGCCAAAACTTGAATAAAATGAGATTACTTGCTCCTCAATCATCCAGTCATTCACAATCTCCATACTTCAAGCATCATCAGTTCCAAATCCAAGAAACACATTTCAATTATAAAAGAAAGACATGATTAGAGGCTGAATACAATTAATCTGAATCTTGATAGTAGAGTCAATATAAAATCAACATACAATTCAAATTAGAGCTTATACTTGCCTTCGATTAAAGCTTTTATAAGCCCTCTTTCCTCTTGTTTGGTTCAATGACAAGAACCCCCAATTTATGAGCCCTAACAATGAATCCATATGGAAATGCTGGTAAGAATGCATGCATGTAAGGGATATGGATCTCCATGACTCCATTACAACTCACTTACTAAGATGAAGTTGGGTTCTTACCAAAAGGAAGCCAATGGAAGATTTGAGAAAGAAGCTCTTTCTAAACCAACAGTATGTAGTGGCAGAGAAGGTGATGGAGAGTCCAAATCTCCCCTCCAATTACACATGCAAGTGTTCTTTTGTGGCTTCAGATGAGAGAGACAGCGAAATGGACGAGAAGGTTGAGAAGAAAAGAGCTTTCCTCTTGAAATAAAGAAGGATCGATTGTGTTTGTTAGGATGGTTGTTTTAAGTAACATTCTTACAAATTTATAAGAAAGTCCAATATCATGTTCATATTTTCAATTTGAGTCAAACGTTGGCTCACTTGATTAATTTGTGGCCAAATGAAGTAGAGTTCAATACGAAAATCAACGTGCTTGTCGAGATACACGCGATGATGTCAATATGACATCCATATGATGCAAAATTGACAAATTGAAATTTATGAAAAAGTCGTCGGCTCTACTTAACTAAGTCAAATCAGGTTCAAACTACTTACCCATGACCCAAGATCTGGCCCAAAAGCCTAAATAAGTCTAACTCACATTAAAATAACTTAATTAGCAACTAAGCACAATTAGATTTAGTAAACCATAATTAATTAACACTAAACGCGATTAATTCGGGTCGGGGTGTTACGAGGAGAGCTAGACACAACTCACACATGCTGGGAGGATAGAAACTTGCACATTCGATGAGACATAGACACAACTCACACATATGAGGTAATGGATACTCACACGTGCAAGGAGACATACACACAACTCACACGTGTAAGGTGATAAGAATTCACACATGAGAAGAGAATAAATACAACTCACACATGTAAGGTAATAGCACTCACATATGCAAAGAGAGAGGAGGCAACGTTTGAATCCAAGACCTCCGAATATAAACTATGACTCCTTGCTATTACGATCAAATCAAGCTGACCTTTTGTGGAAGTTTCACATAAGGACCAAGGAATTGATTCCATCAACGTCATAATAAAAAAGACAATGCTTTTTATCTGATGATGATCATAGCATTTCTACCACAAAAATATAGTAGAACTCTTTTAGTTCATGCCCACATCGAATCATGGTTTTAAGACTCTGCCTAAATATGATTATGTCGGACAATATATTAAGGTTTCAACCATGATTGATACCAGTCTTTTGTGTTTGGTCTGACATAAAATATATTGAAACTTCATTATTACCATCTTTATATTCTATTTTCCCATTTTACTTATATCCATTTGTAGGACTATAATGGAATCAACAGTTGGTTAATCCAAGCATTTGGGGATAGGGTACATAACTGGCATATTTCTCAACCACCCTAATTTAACCATTGAGATAGACAAATGAAGGAAAATCTTATTATGTCTTCAAATTTAACAAAAAACATATAATTGGAATTACATTGTGCTGGGTTTTTTTTTTTTTTTTCTTTTCTTTTTGGAAAACCATAACATGCGCACTAGTCACTAAGGCACTGAATAACTTATATCTACCCTTGTTTTGTTTTCTAGGCAGTTGACACTCTTTTATCCATGAAACAGTTGAATTTTATTAAATTCCAGGTGAAACTGTGTCTATGTTAAACAGAGTGAGTAAAGTCTCTATTCATTTATTTAAAAATTACATGGAAAAAGTGTATTGTATAAAAATTCCCATTCCAAGGTTGATTCTTTTAACTCATTGGAAATCTCTCATTTTTAGACAACCCTAACTTCAACTTTTAAATTTCAGGCTCACTAAATCTCACTACTTTTTTCCATTATAGACTGTTATCTGCATTAATAAGCATATATAGAATCATCAATCTTCTCTTGTTCTCATTTATTGTATATTTCAGTTCAATTAGAGGGAGTATTTTGTAGAAATATGGGAGTTGAGTAGGACATTAATGCATTGCATAATCTTCTCAGCTATTTTCAAGTCCAAAAAAGACTATCATTCTAAATTATTAATGTGAGAAAAGCATGGTAAAATAATTATTTACTTTTTCAATTGACTATTGTTTAGCTCCCCTCTAACAAAAACTCTAGGTCTGCCACCATTGACACTTACACTTAAAAATGATAATGTCTTCCAACCAACGCACTTTATGGAGCCTAACAGATCGACACATTTTCATGGCGGATGGTTGGATGTACATGATAATCTTCTATTTGATTTTGTGTCCATATCCAATGGATCAAGAACGTGCAAAATGAATCGAATGTCAATATTTAGTATTTTGTTTTGGGACTCCGCAAGTGATAACTACTTGAATGAAGGTTATCTATTAATCATGCACGAGCCTAGAGATGTCAATCACACGACACGGCACGGTGAAATCACAGCCCGATTGTACCGGCTCGATCGGCCCAGCACAGTTCGCCGGCACGATACTGTTCGTGTCATGTCTGAGTCATGCTGGGAAGTGCCGTGTCTTTCGTGCCATGCAAGTTCGTCTCATTGAGTGCCTTTTGGGCTTAAAAAACAAATGTTTTATATTAAAAAAATTAAAAGATACACATAAAAAAGAGTATGACAAACATATTTAAAGTGATTCGGTCAAATCCGATCTACTCTATTGCGAAAAGAACCATTTGGATCTTTTCTACTTGAAGGTTTTTCAATATGACCATATTTAAAATCTTTACAATCTTTTTGGATAATTAAAACATAAAAAAATAAAAAATTATTTTTTTATTATATTTACACTAAAATTATTAAATATCCCGTGTCGTGGCCACCTGGCGGGCCATGCCACTGTCCGTTGACTGTTGTGTACTGCCGGCCCGGCCCGTCCCATTTTACATCTCCAAAGGCCCATGCAATACACTTTTCATCCTATTGTCAACTGCACACTGTAGTAAAGTAGGCCTAATGAGATGATTTGTATTTTTTGAAATGAGAAGAGTTGTACCGTTGGAATATGAGTAATGTTGATTGTCACCAAGGTCATTGTCGTGCATCGCCATTGATGGCCAGTGGTCGCTAGGATGGTTGTGGTCACCCGTGAAAAAGATGAAGAGAAGGAAATAGGAGGGATAAGAATGAAAGAGGGTATTTTTTTTCAGCCCTTTCTTAAGGGAATTTTAGTCATTTTAAAAGGAGGCAGCATGGGAATTGGCCAGAAAGAACCAATTAAAAAGATATTGGAAAACTTATACCCCATAAGAAAATAAGAGATTCTTAGGGCCCGTTCTTTTAATGGAATTTCTTATAATACTTTGGTATGTGAAGAATTTATTAATATAATATAATGGATTATCCCCTAACATTTGCAAAAATTCACCACAAGAAGAGGAAATCAATAATCGAATCCTCGGTAGATAGGTGAGAAATAAGGCATCCAACTAAATACGTATTTATGGGCCAGGTACGGGCCCTAATCAAGAACACAAGCATGAAAAAAGGTTCATTGCCTAACATGGGTCTCACCGGAGTAGGATTCTAAGAAAGTCCAAACTAAAGGTAGACCTAACATTTGACAATTTTGCACTAAGTGGCTATGTGCAGCTCTTAAATTTATATTATCACGCATGGCATCCAAGATTTTTACATTGTACCAAAGTAATGACCATAATCAAAACACAAACACATAAATGATCAATTTTAAAATATGTCAGTAACAGCAGTATTAGGGATATTTTTAGATAAATAAATGGTTTGGATAAATAAATATGCAATATTAAATTTCCATAGTGGGCCAATAGAACTCCTCACTCTAATCACGTTATAAAGGACAATTTTTCGCCTTTGGACATTTGAATTGCGAGAGAACTTGCACTTAAATTCTTTGGAGCATTGCCCCCAGTTGAAAAATTCGTACAATGTGGACTTCGGATCATCACGTGACCACACCCCCTTACAACAAATAATAAAAACACAAGTTTTTGTTTTTGGTATCCATAAATACACAAGTTGAAAGGACATCAAACCATCAACCAGGATCCCAATAGAGATCCATCGATACAAACCAAAAAACCACAAATGACAGTAACGAAAAGCGTGCCACTAGAACTTTAAGCTCGCGAATGGTAATATTGAACAAATCATTCAACTCCTTTTCTTTGGCCTTCACTCATTCCATCTTCTGCTTGTGTTTTGGGTGTTATTTATACCAGCAAAGCATGCCCGTGACTATCATAGGCAATATAATTCATACTATAAAAAATCTATAAATTTTTGAATATTTATAAAAAAAATTAAAATATTATCTCTTATATATAAATTAAATTTAAATGGGAAAAATATATATTATATATATGATATTCTACATAAAATATAATGTATAACTTAATAAGCTGATGTCCTCCGAAAATTGTAGTAGTAAACTCATTACCTATGACATCCTTTGGATCATTTCTAGAATTATTTACCTTTTGTTTCTTTCCTTTTGCAGGTTTTGATTTTTTTCACCACTTTATCTAATACAACCAAAAATTTGTTGGAAGTAGGTGGGCCTCGTGGATAGGTTTTTAAAACTTTTGACCCACTTGATTCAGGGATTAAGTACCCATAAGGCCATATATAAACCACATTCAAGATGCAATCCCTCCGACTCATCAATCATGTACATCAATAAAACCTATTTAAAATATAGAAATCAACAACACCATGCAACCAACATAACCCACAATAAATAGAGAAGCAGATTATACCTTTGGAGCCCGGTAGTGCTCCAATGGAGAAGAAGACAATTAGCTTGAACAAAAACTTTTCTTGAAGCAAATTAGGATCTCCAAGACCTTGTTGTCTTCCACGCTATGACCCACTATCAGATCTCTTTTCTTAAGAAGATTGGTGGAAACTTCAAGAGAAAACCCAATTAGAAACTTCAAAGAACTAGAAGAGGAAGCGAAGTTATGCAACACTTGCACAGAGGGGCTGGGCGTGCTCTCCAATTTCATGGACGTCCAAGGGGGTGTATTTCCTCCTTTTTTATAGCCTTTAGGCAACTCCTCTTCTTACTAAATAATTAGAAGTCCTACTTCCAAAACAACTAGTAACTTTCTCCTTTCTAATTACTATAGAAGTCTCACATCTACAACAATTAGTAACTTACTATTTCTACCATTAGAGGTCTCATTTCAAATAGAAATAGTAACTTTCTAATTCCTTCTTATTAGAGTTCAAATAGGATTAGTATCTTTCTAACAACTTGGGCTAGCGTGGGGACCACTAGGGATTCCATTGAAAGCTGGCTCCAACTTGGACACCGCAACCCCACATCTCATGTGCAATCCAAGCCCACAGTTAATTGCAAATAATACCACTATATAAATGCAATTGCACTCCAGTCTTAGGAATAAATTACAAAGAAGACCATAAACTTCTCAATTACCACAAGTAAGCCCCTCTATCAATATCCATGAATCAATTGGAATAAATCTGTCTCTTCCAATATTAGATCCACATCTTATTATCCTTAAACCCCAATTAATCGTAGTGATCATCAGTACCATCCAATTAACTCTTCATCTATCAAATTAACTCTTAATCGATATGGGTGCGCACTTACTAGTGACAAATCCATTAATTGACACAAGGGGATAATATAGATAGATATCATCTCGACCATTGGATGTTCCCATAGTCCTACTACCACATACCTAAGACACCGAGGTATTAACCCACAGTTGGGCTCACTCACTAGTGGATCAAAGTAATTGAATAGATAGAAACTTGAGTTCATCAATGTCTCATGATTGAGAGCCTATTGCTAGGGAATTATAAGAGCAAACCTTAAACTGGAGACTGTTTTTCATAAGGTGCTTCTCATGGTCCTTCAATGCATCCAATGTACCAGCACCATAATCTAGAATCTTACATTTTGATGATCGAGACAAATCACACTATCTCATAGTGATTAAAGTGCTGCAACCTTATCAGATGAGATGCTCAGTCTCATCACTGGTTGTGAGGATATTTAAGTATAAGATTTGTGACACATGTCTCCCGTATGTGGATCTCATCCATAAACATATGTCACATCTAATATATTAATGGGACCCGGCTCATCTCATGAACCATCATGTTATATGTATTAGTCATGTGCATAAAGTAATAAAGAACACCATTCATCTCATGAAAGGAAAGCATGATTTTATTGATAAATAAAGAAATTAATCAATTTATTACATCATCTGATGGATTGAGTCTATACAATCTAACAATCTCCCACTTTGGCTCAATGTCAGTCAGGGTTACATCTCATACCCATCCTGTTTACATGCTACTCAGAAACCCTGGTAGTCAAAGGCTTAGTAAAGGGATCTGCCAGATTGTCCGCAGAGGCTATCTTGGTAATAGCAATATCACCTCTCTATACAATCTCTCTGACCAAATGATACTTCCTCTGTACATGCTTTTGACTTTTATGGCTTCTGGGCTCTTTGGACTGAGTGACTGCCCCATTGCCGTCATTGTAAACTATGAGCGGCTGTCATGCCAAAGGTACCACCCCAAGTTCCATAAGGAATCTTTTGAGCCATACTGCTTCCTTAGCTGCTTCACAAGCCGCTACATATTCAGCCCCCTAGGTGGAATCAGCGGTACATTCCTATTTAATACTCCTCCAGATGAATGCTCCGCCACCAAGTATAAATACATAACTAGAAGTGGATTTCATGGAATCTCTAGTTCTTCTCAGGTGTCTTAGGACATTGATCCTTAAAAAGGTGCACTCCATGCTTGAAAGGTGTAATACCCTTCTTGGAGTCTTGCATAGCAAACCGTACCAGTGCCTTATCTATGTATGCAGCTTGGGATAAGCCAATCATCCTATTTTTCCAGTCTCGATCGATTTTGATTCCTATGATGTAGCTAGCTTCTCCCAAAGCCTTTATATCAAAAGTCTTGGCCAACCAAACTTTCACCGTTGACAACTTTCCTATGTCTTTATCGAGGAGAAGGATGTTGTCGACATATAAAACCAGAAAAACTACCCTATCCCCTTCACTTTTCATGTACACACATGACTCATCCGGATTTTGACCAAAACCAAATGACTTGATTGCCTAGTCAAAACGGGTGTTCCAGCTTAGGGATGCCTGCTTCAGTCCATAAATGGACTTCTGCAGCTTACAAAACTTTTACTCTTGGTTTTTAGCTACAAAACCGTCTAACTGCATCATATAGATGTCTTCCTCAAGATGGCCGTTTAGAAGTGCTGTCTTGACATCCATTTGCCAAATATCGTAATCGAGATGAGCCGTAATGGATAAGAGTATCCGGATGGACTTGAGCATGGCTACCGGCGAGAAGGTTTCATCATAATCGATACCCTCTTTCTGAGTATACCCTTTCGCAACAAGCCTGGCCTTAAAGGTCTTCACTCTACCATCTGGTCCTCTTTTTCTCTTGTAGACCCACTTGCACCCAATAGATTTAATATTAGCAGGCAAGTCCACAAGTCTCTAGAACTGATTGGAATACATAGAATCCATCTCAGTTTTCATAACATCTTTCCAACGTCCCGAATCTATGTCATTAATTGCTTCATCATAATTACAGGGATCTTATTCCGGTTCTTCCGGGACTACCTCGTAAGATTCTCCCAAGAACGAGAACCTGTCAGGGGGTCTGTAAGACCTCGACCCAAGTGACCTCGATTAGTGTTAATTAAGTCGTGTGTTATCTTTAAGTGTGTTTAGTGGATTTTATTTTAGTTGGGTTTAGAATAACTTTATTATAACTTTGAGGAATTTTGAGTGCCTTTGTGATTAGTGGGGCCCTTTAGGGGTTCCTTTTATGACTTTGCGTTTACTTGGGAGATTACTCGAGATTCCTTTGATTGGTGTTTTTATCCCGCTTTACTTATCTCATTGATCTTTTCAACTTTCATGTTGATCCCGTTCCCGTCTCTAATTCTGAAACCCGACTTTCCTATCTTCAAGGGCAAAACAGTCTTTTTATACTAAATTTGTACCCAATATTTGATATTCCCGAAACCCACGAAACATATATTTTTTTGAAACTAGAAATTTTGACGATCATTTCTTCCTACTTTGTCGATTTCATCCGAGGTCCCGAAAACTACTATTTCAGCCTTTCAAGATTCCTAAGGGGTGGAGCCCACTCCCCTCTTCTATATAAGGATACCATCTCTTTCCTTTTTCTTGTTTTCCAGCACAACTCTTTCTAAGCTAGGGTTTTCTTCACTTTCCCTCTTCTTCTTGCTTTCCATCATCAAATCACAACCAAACCTTGCTCAAATTGAGGAATAGAGATCACCATCCTCTTCCTTTCATTAAAGGCTTCATCTTGACACCATTTTTGAAGAAAATCTCCATTTTCAAGATCCCCTTTAAGCTAGCTCTCTCCATTTGGAGACTCTACAGGTAAGCTCTTTCCCTAATCTCTTAGTTATGTGTTATTCTAGTCCTTGAGAAGCTCTATTTTCATTATTGTGAGTTATCTCTTCTTTTTCATTGTTTTGACCCATTTTAGGTTTTGTATTGGGGGTTTTTCTTGTAGCTTGAACCTTTGGCTTGGAAAGCTTGTTTAGAGCTTGGATTGCTCATTAGAGACCAAAGGCAAGTGGATGATTAGATATGTTAAGCATTGAATGGTTTTTATTAGCAATGTTGATGGTTTCATTATCTCTTTTATGCTTTCATTTACTTGCATTGATTTGAAATAAATGCACATTAATGATTCTTGATAGTTCATTTAATGTCTTGGAAATGTTGATCTATAGCCCTCATTTATTTCTTGATTGTAGCACAAATGAATCTTTGTGAATGGTGGTTTCCTTTCTCTTTCTATTTTGGTTGAATGAGGTGAAGAAGAAGGAGATTGGATTGAATGATTTTGGAGATTTGATGGTATTTTCAAGGGGGTTTGAAGGAGGTTTGAGTCCCTCAATTTGATGAAGAAATGGGACTCAAAGGAGCTTGTAAGAAGTGGAAATAAAAGGGAGCAGAGCTTTCCCGGAACCAATTTCTAGACAGTTCGCTCGAGCGAACCTGGTGGTCGCTCGAGCGAAGTGTCTAGAACAGGCTCCGAACAATTCCAATAGACAGTTCGCTCGAGTGAACATTCACAGGATCACATCAGAACTCTCACAGAACCTTGTTAGTTCGAGCAAACTCTCCCAGGATCCTCACAGAACCTTGTTAGTTCGAGCAAACTTCGTGTTCGCTTGAGCCAACATGTTCGCTCGAGCAAACCTCCCAGAAAACGATTCCAGAGAGCTCGTCGCTCGAGCGAACGTCTTGTCCACTGAGTGATGATCACTGCTCATCTGGGACTATTCTGTGAGCAAAAATGTAATGTTTAAATGATTGAGAGGTGTTTGTTGGGAACCCTATTGTGATGAGAAAACTTATAACCATTGTTTAACAACCATTGGAAAAAGAAACTAATTCACAAGTTTTCATTTGAAGTTTTGAAAACTCCTAAGGTGTATAAAGAGCTCAAGATGTCTCCAAACTTAAGGAGTACCAATTTTTATTGAATTTGACATGCGAGACTCTTATTCACCTTGATCAATTTTGAATCTCGATACTTGTCTCGAAAATTCATGATTTATGATTTATCATTCCCAAAAACACAGAAACTACTATTGTAGTATTTTGCCAATCCCGATATGCACTTCTTATTTAAAATGATATTCGTGCCTTTGAGCACCCTGTCCCGCCCGTTTATGTAAGTGCATCATATGTATTTTGTATGTGACTTGATTTTCGTTATTTGACTTATGAGTTGGCACCACTAAGCTTGGATAACCTTGTTGGTCTGATCCACCTACTTGGAAATCCCCCTCCCGTCCCGCCAGCTGCAGTTTGGATCCCGCTACCCGGTTATTACCGTGGTCTTGTCCCGATGCCGCAGATTGCTACTGTGGTTCCCGATGCCCGGTTCGCTACTGTGGTCATGTCTCGTATTATTATTATGTGTATGTATATGTTACTTATGTTGCATCTCCCCACTTCGGTGACTAATGTCAACATCTCGATATGCTCACGTCACTTCGGTGATAGAGGACTTAGCTTCATGTGGTTGCCATATTGCTTGTTTCCCGAATTCCTTAGATACCTTACTTGTTTTAAATTGCATATATGTTCTGAATAGATGATCCTTTTGTTTTATGAAATCTATTGTTTTAACAGGTTTAAATGTTTTCCAAGGTAATTTCTTTTATTGTTATGTCTTTTCACCCACCTGCCAAACGTCGTGCTTGACCCTTTGCTTTGGTACTCAGGTCCCATTGTCGGTTACCCCGAGGAGGAGCACAAGGAGGCGGTCGGAGAACCGCAACGTCTAGTTGAGTGGCACGCCGATGATGTCATTTAGACATTCGGGTGTTCGAGTTACATAACATTTTGGGTTAGGATTAACTATTCTTTTAGGAACTTGATATTTTGTTTATATTGGCCTTTGTTGGCCTCTATTTTTGGGGAAATGTAATTAAATGATCATGATGTAAACTTTAACTTTCTTTTGGGGAAATAGCTAATGATCATTGCTCATTTTGATACTGGTTTTAAATATGTTTTAATCTTGATATCTTAGACATGAATGTATGAATTAAATTTACTATACGCTTCCGCACTTAAAAGAAATATTCATGTTGATGTGATATCCTCACCGCGGACACCTGTGGGAAATCGCGTACACGAGTGGTATCTTCTTATCGACTCGCGTACGTTTTGATTTCAATTAATTCATAGTATTGGATTGTGACTTTCTTCATTCTTCTTCATCAATCTTTTAGTCCCGATCCCGGATTAGGCCCGCCGGCTTGGAACCCGGTCTCGGGTCGTGACAGGGTCTGACAATCCTCCTACTATGACAAGGTACTGATGTAACTACTGGGTCTGGTAAGGATGGTTCTTCCTCAAGTTCAGTCATACTTGGATTTGGAGTTGATTTCTTTTGAATCTCTTCCAAGATCACTTTATCTAAAGATTTCCAGTCCATCATATAATTTTCCTCCAGAAAAACCGCATTAGTGCTCACCAGCACTTTCTGCCTTTTGAGATTATAGAATAACCAACATTTAGTTCCTTTAGGATATCCTACAAACGTGTATACTTCCAACTTCGTTTCCAACTTATCTATCTTAACCTTTAGCATGTGTGCCGAATAACTCCAAATATACAAATGTTGTAAACTAGGCTTTCGCTCGGACCACAACTCCCGGGGAGTCTTAGGTACAGACTTAGATGGTACGAGGTTTAGTATGTACATCGTAGTATCAAAGGCATATCCCCAAAAGAAAATAGGTAATCCTAAGAAACTCAGCATAGGCCTGATCATATCTAAAAGAGTCCGGTTCCTTCCTTCTGCTACTACATTCTGTTGAGGCATACCATGAGCAGATAATTGGGATAAAATCTCATTATCTAATAAGTATCCCATAAAATCAGCAGAGAGATATTTCCCTCCTTGATCTGATCGAAGAGTCTTGATGCTTTTACCGAATTGCTTTTCTGCTTTTGCTTGAAACTCTTTGAACTTTTCAAAAGTTTTGGATTTGCGGTGCATAAGGTATATGTATCCATATCTTGAGTAATCATCTGTGAAAGTGATGAAGTACTCATATCCTCCTCTAGCCCTGACATTAATGGGTGCACACACATCAGTATGCACTAATTTCAATAAATCTTTGGGCTATTCCCCTTAGATGAAAATGATCTCTTGGTCATTTTGCCTTCCAGAAAGGACTCGCAGACAGATATTGGTTCTATCACCAATGAAGGCATTACCATCTTTCACTAGCCTGTCAATCCTATTTAGGTTTATATGACATAGCCTCAAGTGCCAAAGTTTTGTTGGATTAGATGAATGTGACTTTCTCTTTAATAATGGTATATTAATTGTTTCAGTATCATGTATCTCATACATCTAACAAATAAAGTTCATTAGTTACCTTGCCAGAACATATAAAAGTACCATTCCTCTTTATGACAACATTAGTACAAAAAATAATAGAATAACTTTTATTCACCAAACTAGAAACTGAAATTAAATTCCGCCGTAAAGAAGGTACATATAATGTGTCTGACAAAACTAATTTATTATTTGAAAAACATAAACTGATGACTCCCACTGAAACAGCCTCCACCTTAGCATCAGATCCTATGTTGACAATGATTTCTCCATCACTGAGCCTCTTGGTTTTCCTGAACCTCTGCAACGAATTACATATGTAATTAGTTGCCCAGGAGTCCACACACCAGAATTCTGAAGTACCAGTTTCAAAACTAACTTCAGAAATAAGTGACTCAATCATACTTGAGGTCTTTTTCTTAGACAAATATTTGGACAATTCATTTTCCATTGTCCTATCTTACCACAATGGAAACACTTTCCTTCTGTCCCTGAACTCTTAGCCTTGGCCACGCAACCATTAGGACCATTCTCCACCTTAGGACCCTTCAAAACTGATTTCTTTTTGCCTTTCCGCCCTTTGCCTTTCGGCTCGGACTTGTCATCTGACTTTTATGTCATTAGGGCAGTTGGTTTCTTCTTCATAATCCCTTCAGTCACTACCAGTTGGGTAGACAGCTCAGCCAGAGTCAAATTCATCTTATTCATATTATAATTGACTTTGAAATTGTTGAATGACTCTGACAGTGACTCAAGAATTATGTCAATCTTCGATTATGCATCAATTGCAGCCCCCAGTACATCTAACTCATTCAATGAGTTCATCATTTTCAACATGTATTCCTATACTAATATGCCTTCAGCCATATTGGTGCTAATGAGCAGCCTCATGGCTGCCAGCCTAGTAAGCTTGCCCTGTTCTGCAAACATCTCCTTTAAGTTTGATATAATATCATATGCAGTCTTATAGGATTGATGTTGATGTTGTAAAACACTAGACATGGATGCCTGAATGTAACATCTGGCCATCTCATCATCTTTGGCCCATTTGGTGTAAAGTTCATTTTCTTCCACTGAATGCATCCGAACCTGGCTCATCAAGGGGGGGATGGTAAGGACATATTTATATCCTGAAGCTGTTAGGATAATATCCAGGTTCCGTTTCTAGTCTACATAGTTGGATCCCACCAACTTATTCTGGTTGAGGATGGTCGCAAGTTGATTAAAAGTATTCGAATTCATGCTTGAAATATTGTAGCACATAACCATACATTCAATTAATGAATTTAAATGACATTGCATTTTAGTCTTGTACCAAACTTATGTGGGAATCCTCATAACCACTAAATTCAGAATATATCGGAATCCCAATCCCCTGGGGCATGCCTCCTTTGGGAGTGTGAATATCAACTAGATTGGTGCGGATCAAAGTTGGTCAAAATTAGAATTAAGACTAACTATCCATGATCCCCATCATTTATTATTATCTAGGTATCTCATACCAAATAATGTATGACTCCCGATCAGCTTTGATTTCTAAAATACATGAGGCAAATCTTTGGGGATACTACATTATTATTTTAGTTAAGTGTTACCCATCAACTGGTATTGCATGACAACCGTTGCGGGCAGTTCCTCCTTGGAGAGTGGGCCCCCGCCCCGTCCTACCAACACTATCCATAAGAGATTTATATCTAGTAACCAGACAAATAAAAGCCTTCCGTAGGGAACAACCATTCTCAAGATGGCGCAAAGCTAATACTTTCCTTACAATGGACCTATGGTGGAAAACCATGAAAATTTCTAAATATAAATGCCCCGGCTCCCACTTAATATTTTAGAATTGAGGATTTTCTTATAGGTATATGGGCCCACAAATATAGACATCAAATCATCTCGTGATATGACCAATGATTGGTTCCAAGTCAAGTTATTTTAAGGAAACTCCAATTTCTTAAATTAGTGTTACCAATGGATCCATCTCATGGGCTCGCCTTGTATAAATTAATTTGATTTGACCAATTTTGGAAAATTGTTTTGTTTGGTTCATATTTGGAAACTTTCTAAAACAAGCATTCATCCATAAATAGAAAGTGCTAAAAACTAGAAACTAGTCATCTCCTCCACATGGCCCGAGTGGAATAGACTTCTTAGATTTCTAGACTTTCCAAAACTTTGAGAATCCTAAAACTCTTTGGGCATCTCCAAAACGCTTTTGGTAATCTTCAAACTCTTTGATTAGAAGTCTAACTTCACTTTCCTTCTTTGTCTCGGACATCGTCAGAATTTACAAATTTTAAAAATTACATAAATTCCTATGTCTCTACAATGGGACTTACATGGTTATCTAAACATGGAAATAAAAGGGTTATAGGGAAATTCACCATGCCTTGCCCTTTCACGGGAAACCAAAGAAACCATAATGCCCTTTACAAGTTGCCCAAAATAACCGTCAACCATATAAAGAAAGTAAAAACACTTATGGGCCACATGGAGAGGACATAATGACCTGTAAGTTAATATCACATACAACCAAACAACTCAGAAAACTAGGCTGCCAAACCATAGTGGAAAGATAGGATGCCAAAGGAAAATTTGGATTAAAATTAGAAAACTATCTGTTTGCAGTCAGCTGGCTGACCTAGCCAAGTCGGCTAGCCGACTCGTCCAAGTCGGTTAGCCGACCTGACGAACAACCAAAATTTAAGTTTTTCCAAATCTTAGCCAACTGATCTCAAACTTTTTCTAATGATTCCAAATACCATCTAATGGCTTCCTACCATCCTTCCATCATAGTTAACCTTTTTGTAACATTCCAAATATGGATCTACTACAAAAAGTAAGCAAACTCAATCAAAACTGATCCTTGCATAGCTCTAGGAATATCCTCTTCGCATATCATGCAAAGATTAGATCTAGATCGCTGATCTAACATGATTAGAGATGAGGTAAGGTTCTGATACCAATTGTTGGAAGTAGGTGGGCTTCGTGGATAGGTTTTTAAAACTTTTGACCAACTTGACTCAATGATTAAGTACCCATAAGGCCATAAACCACATCCAGGATGTAATTCCTCGGTCTCATCAATCATGTACAGCAATAAAACCTATCTAAAAGATAGAAATCAGCAGCAGCACCATGCAACCAAAATAACCTACAATAAATAGAGAGAGCCCGGTAGTGCTCTAATGGAGAAGTTGACAATTAGCTTGAATAAGAACTCTTCTTAAAGCAAATTAGGATCTCCAAGACCTTGTTGTTTTCCACACTATGACCTACTATTAGATTTCTTTTCTTAAGAAGATTGGTGGAAACTTCAAGAGAAAACCCAACTAGAAACTTCAAGGAACTAGAAGAGAATTAGAAGAGGAAGAGGAGTTGTGCAACACTTGCATAAAGGGGCTGGGCGTGCTCTCCAATGTTATGGACGTCCAAGGGGGTATATTTCCTCCTTTTTTATAGCCTTTAGGCAACTCCTCTTCTTACTAATTAATTAGAAGTCCTACTTCCAAAACAACTAGTAACTTTCTCCTTTCTAATTACTATAGAAGTCTCACTTCTACAACAATTAGTAACTTACGATTACCACTATTAGAATTCCTACTTCAAATAGAAATAGTAACTTTCTAATTCCTTCTTATTAGAGTTCAAATAGGATTAGTATCTTTCTAACAACTTGGGCTAGCGTGGGGACCACTAGGGATTCCATAGAAAGCTGGCTCCAACTTGGACACCGGGACCACACATCTCATGTGCAATTCGAGCCCACAATTAATTGCAAATAATACCACTATATAAATGCAATTGCACTCCAGTCTTAGAAATAAATTACAAAGAAGACCATAAACTTCTCAATTACCACAAGTAGGCCCCTCTATCAATATCCATGAATCAATTGGAATATATCTGTCTCTTCCAATCTTATATCCACATCTTATTATCCTTGAGCTCTAATTAATCATAGTGATCATCAGTACCATCAAATTAACTCTTAATCGATATGAGTGCGCACTGACTAATGACAAATCTATTAATTAGCAAAAGAGAATAATATAGATAGATTCCATCTCGACCATTGGATGCTCCCAAAGTCCTACTACCACGTACCGAAGACACTGAGGTATTGATCTACAGTTGGCCTCACTCATTGGTGAATCAAAGTAAATGAATAGATAGAAATTTGAGTTCATCAATTTCTCAGGATTGAGAGCTTGTGGCTAGGGAATTATGAGAGCAAACCTTAAACTCAAGACAATATCTCATAAGGTGCTTTTCATGGTCCTTCAATACATCAAATGTACCAGTACCATGATCTAGAATCTTACATTCTGATGATCGAGACAAATCACACTATCTCATAGTGATCAAAGTGCTGCAACCTTATTAGATGAGATGCCCAGTTTCATCACTGGTTGTGAAGATATTTAAGTATAAGATTTGTGACACATGTCTCCCGTATGTGGATCTAATCCATAAACATATATCACATCTAATATACTAATGGGACCCGGTTCATCTCATTAAACATATATTTTCTATGCCTTGGGACCCACAATCTGAATAATCCAACATAGTGGACCACCAATTTGGTGGGTCAAATCTGCGACCATATGTCTATATAATCAGATTAGAAAAAAATGACTATAAGATTCCAAAAAAAAAAAAAAAGAAAAAAAAAAAAGAAAGAAAACTCCAATTTCAAAACGTTTTTATCGCGAGCCCATCCATGAGGTGGTCTACCAGAAAGCCGTGTTAGATTTTCATTCAAATGTGACAATCTTTGAATATAGTAGAGCTCTATTTGAAAACGAAAAGAAAATTATGTTTTTAATGAAATATTTATGTGTGAATTGTTGAAAGGTGGGCCCCAAATAATAAAAATAGAAAGATGATAATTATGAGAAGATGAAAGATAGATGATATTGAGGGAGAGAAAAACTATAGCAAAAAAAAAATAAAAATTTTAGGAGATATTGATTGAGAGATTTTTAGGAGATAGAAGATATGGATAAAGAGACTTTTTTGGAGAAAAAAAATTATGGCATGTAATGACATAGCACCTTAAGCACTCTATGTTTTTTGTGCATATTTTCTTGAAAGGAGAATTATTACATTGCTGAGGTGGCACTCTCTACAGCCTCCCTCCGCATTGATTTAACATATATAACCAGCGCTTTAGGGCCCGCGTCCAACGCGAGCCTTGAAATAAATTCATCCAAGGACAAATCTATTTAAATCTAAAAGTAAATATCAAGTAAAAAAATAAACTTCATTTAAAATAATTACATATAAATCTCAAAAGTAGTTAGTAGCTTTTGGAGAACCTCATATACCATTATACCTTTTCATCCATGGAACATGGATATTGCATGCAGAGAGAGAGAGAGAGATCACCATAGCATGAAAGGATTCCACATGAGGATTGCTGAATATGGATTAGAAGATGGAAAGCAATGCAAATAATAGGGGGGAACTTAAAAAAAAGGTATAAAATCTATATAGTTCATTTTCCAAAAAGTACAATCTATAGTAAAATAATAAAATATCAGGACAAATAAAATAAAATATAGCAAAAGAAAACAAATTATAAATGACAAATTATAAACAATTAAAAAAGGAAATAAATAAACTTCTCCAAATGACACTTTTAATAGATAAATTCAATTCATTTAAATCTAAATGATCTAATTAATTAATAATATATAAACTCTAATCAACGAATATGTCATATAACTAATAAAACAAATTATTTGTCTATAAAAAGAGATAAATATTACTACAGAATGCAGTAACTAAATGCAAAGGAAAAGTATAAATAGCAAGTAATAAAATGTATTAAAAGAAAGCTTACCTATAAAAACCTGAAGAGAAGTAATAGCTTTTCTAAATTCTATTCCTTTGAATTTATTTGTAATTGGGTCATCTTGATCTACAGGGATGATTAAATGCTATGTTTGAGCTGCTGAATTGATACCAATGAAAATAAAATATATAAAAATTCAAGCAATATAATTGAACGACTATGACCTAAGAAAAATAAATTCTATAGTCGCAAAACTGCCTTCAGTGAAGCTCCTGCTTTGAGACATGATCAAATCCAATGAGTTGGACTAATGACAAATTTCTAAAAATGGGCCAAAAAACAAAGAAAAATGATACATCAAAAAATTAAAAAAAAAACTTTGATAAAAGTGAAAATGAAAGCCACATAGTATCTTCTTGCGGCAGATGCTATATAAAGGACGCATCAATTATAAAATAGAAAGTGCACATGCTAGATAAGGATTAAAACATTGGCCCATTTAATCATCTGACACCTTAAGTGTTAAAATTCATGCTGATTGAGTTGAGTGACTCAGGTGAGTTTGGCTGGAATCACTATCAGACTAATTATACCATTTGTGTGGCCCAGAGTTAAATTAAACTAGGCAGTCTGGATAGGGTTAGAGAAAATGAGTTTTAGACTAACGTTTCCCATCTCTCAGTGGGAGGACCCATTTAATGTTTCCCATCTCTCAATGGTCGGACCCATTAATTATGTGGAAATGTTTAAGAACCATTTGTGTGGCCCATTGGAAGCATGTCGATCACAATGTAAGGCGTTGGTGTGGAATAGAAGTGGGTCTTTATCTAGCACGATCTGATCGTTACCATCCATTTGTAAAATGGAGGGGTGAAAATCCTCAATGACATAGAAAACAGAAGCCGAGGCATTTCTTTTTCAAGAATAAAAGAGGACTCAATCTCTTGTAGATCAAGATCATTAAATAAAAAAACTCAAAAACCCATGAAGCTATTAAAGAATTTTTTTATTTTTTTTTGGAAGAAAACATTTAGGCCGTGTAGATGAAGTAGGTCCAAATGATGGAGCAGCAAGATATAGATTGATGGGCTCTGTTTGTGGGTTGCACAGATCGAGGGTTGGTTTCAATGGGTGGGTCAATAGGTGGGTTGGATCTTGAAGGGTTGATGGGTGGGCAAAGGCTTGAGTGGGTATAAATGAGTAGCTTGGCTAAGACAGTACTTAGATTCAGTTGGTAGCCAAAGAGCCCTTATTCTTTTCTCTTTTTTTGTTTTTGTTAGTTTAATAATAAGTGGGGCCCATTGAATGTAACTAAATAGAAGTTATTATTGTATGCTATATTTTAGGGAAAGAATAAGTATCTTGTTTCAAGAATATCTTAGTTTTGCATTGAGATATTTTAGGTGATGGAGTATTGGAGAATTTGAGTTAATTTGGTGAAATCAGATTAGAAGGGTAATTCTGGAATGTAGTATTGCAAAAAGCTTGAGGATGCGCCACGTGTCACTCCCTCATGAAAAGGCTGTTGTCTTTATATATATATATATATATATAACTAGTGCAATAGGCCTGCGTAATCCACAAACAGAATTCCGTAAAAAGAGAAAAAAATCTTAATTACACAAAAAATCTATGAAAAAAAAAAAAAAAGAAATTCCAACTTTCACAATGAAGGACATTGCCTATGCCCAAAAAAGATCAACCAAGAATCAACTTCTGTGAATGACAGGCCCGTGCCCAACACGGTCCATAAAAGAAAAAAAAATATTCCATTATAAAAGTAATATTTATGCATATATATCAAATAAAAATGTAAACAAAAATATTGAAATATGGATAAAAAAGATATGTAAAGGAAGCAATATAAGGGAAGGAGTAATGGAAAGATAAATAGTTGGATTGATTAGGTGGGCCCATAATGATATAGTGCTCTAGCCCAAGCTATTATATATTATATAATAATAATAATAATAATAATAATAATAATAATAATAATTGTCTTCACGTCTATATGCCTAATTTAATAATTGAGTATTGTCAATGGTCAAATGTGTGGGGTTTGTTATGCTTTTCAATTTTTTTTATTTCTTAATTTCTTCTAACCCTCAACCTTAATTATTCTTAATTAAGGATTAATCATGTATGATATAGGGTTGGCCCTTTTTGTTGGTTTAATATTTCATGGGGTTGTTTCACATTTGATTGGTGGGACCCATCAATGATAGTGTTATAACTGCGCATTCCATGAAATTATATTGATATTTAATAGAAATAAGAACTCAATAATGGGTTGCTTGGGTTCTATCATGGATCAATAATATTAACGATCTTTTACTATCAGCTAGATGGAAGCCATATAAATGGCATAGGATTCGGTATATGTAAATTAAATTCAGTTTTAGTAAATAATTAATCCAACAATGCCATTCAATTTCATGGAAGAGTGGTGGGTTCACAAGATGGTAGGGCCCATCATCACAAAGGGGGTTCAATCCTCACCAATTGAAGGAAAATTAATTAATTGGAGAGTTGGCTTTTGGAGATTCTTAAGATCCTATTTTGTAGGAAAATTAGATAATAGTGATTTGTTGAGATTAGATGAGAAGGGCAATTCTGGAATGTGGCATTTCAAAAAGTCTGAGGATGTGCCATGTGTCGCTCCCCCACGAATTCGTAAGTCTGAGGATGCGCCACATGTCGTTCCTCGCAAACTCACCTGCTGTCTTTATATATATAATAATTAGTGGCGGGAAAGTGCAATAGAGCTTTTTTTTAATAATTAGCTGTTGTAAAAATTACCGTATTAACTTGTATTTCAATAGAGCTTTTTTATTCATCTTTCAAATCTTTTTTGGGATTTTTCTTAAGTTTTTGGATTTGATTCGTATAGTTGCATTTGATTTAAATTAAATTAAAAAAAAGAAAAAAAAAATAATCCTTGAATATGGATTGCTAATGAATGTTTTGCGATTGAATATATGAGATAGGGAAGTGCTACAAAATGCTTGTCTACATATGCAAATTAATATTCAATTGTGAGATTTAAACCCCAAAAGGAGTGGGTAGTGGTAAATATATATTCTAATAAAATGAAACTAGATTTTAGTTTGATAAACTCATAAATGATTTAAAACTAAGAAGGTCATAGTGAATTTTACTAATTCTTGCTTCAGTTTTTCCGTTTTCATAATAAATTTAGTTTTGTTTTGTACTAAATAGATCCTTATCGAAAAAATAAAAATAATTTATAGTACTAAGTTTTTTTTCTTCTTGTACCGTCAGAAAGTGTTCAATGTTACAACCTTATAATTGTAGATTTTTTTTTTTTTTTTTTTGGGTAAACATATGAATGTGGATTTAATGAGCTATGATAAGTCCACAAAACTAGGCAATTAGGTCATCATTTCATGGTCATTTGTGGATTTAATTAGGTTTAATTGCATAGATTACACTCAATTTCATGATTTCATGCATTTGGGGTTTTTTTGAAGCATGGTCAGAATTGGTCAAAATTCATTGAATTGCATGACGTTTTTGAAATCAAGGTTTTTCATCTTAGTTATCACCCCAGTTTCTTTTGGCTTCACCTATATATCTACTATTTTTGGCACCATGTGTTATTTTTGGAAAGTTTGTCATTTAGGTGCATCATTAGACATGTAGGGTCTCATGCATGATTCATGTTTAATTTCTTGCACGTAATTTATGTTAAATTTATTTCTTTCAATTTTGTAGGAGAAATTAACAAGGGACCTACATTGATGTAATTTGAGAAAAGAGGTCAAAGTCAAAGGAAAGTCAAATAAGCAAGCAAGGAAAGAGTTCAAGCATGCTTGGACGTCCAACATGGGGCCCCACACACCCCATTGCATACGAACATATAAGTTTTCATTTGTGCACAATTATTCTCGGATTTTTCAGGAGCAACAACTTAAAATGGCTATAACTCTCAAACCGAGTGTCAGATCAGCGCAATCTAGTCACCGTTGGAAAGCTCTTTTTGAGTAGATATCCGTGGAGTCCAAGATTGTGTAAATCAGAGCTATATCGAGGGAGATATGACCTCGGGAATTTGTCTGCTATAGTTTTAAGCGGGAGTTGCAAGAAATCTCAATATTTGGAAAGTTTCTTCCTTCTACATCATCATGCAATTTTTAGAGATATTCTTGAAATTATACAAGGAAGGTGTGTGCATCAAGAAACCTAATAAGGCAAGGAGATCTCTCAAATTTAAAAGTCTTTCCAAAGAAAGAAGTTAGTTTGGAGCCTAAGCAAGAATCTCTATACATAAGGAAACAAGAGCCCTAAAGATGAGAGATTCTTCACTAAAAAATGATTTGCAAAAAGCATAAAAGGGAGTCATGGGAAGGGCTAGACGTCCAATGCTTGGTAGTTAGAAAACTTTGGAGGTTTTCTCTCCTTTTCCACTCCCATCCACCCTCTCTCTCTAAGTCCCTTCTTCTTCTTCTCCCTTCTAATTCTTTAGACATAGATACATAGATTGAGAGATCATGTTGAGAGAATGATGAAGAGAGAAGAATCTTAATTTTTTTTGTACTTCAAGATCAAGGAATAAAGACACTACTTGCATTGTGATTTAATTTTCTATTTCTAGTTCTTTTATGAGTTTTGATTGGAGACAATATTTCACATGACTAGATCTAGGCATTTGAAAATAAAATAAATGGATTAAAAGTCGAGAGACATCAAGTAATCACTTGCATAAATTTTTCCTACTCTGAGAAGAGAGGACTGCATCATCATCGCATTGTCTATACTTGCAAGATTGTCTAGTTTCTAGATCTTTGGTACATCTTTTCCGCTTTTTATTTTTCCACCCTTTTATTTTTATTTTAAGTTAATTCTTTGATTTTTTTATTTACAAATTCTAGATTTAAAAACCCAACTTGCATCTTTCTATGTTTAGTAGAAACTTTCGATTTTTCTTAATTGCATAATATATGGTTGGAAAGTGTTTTTACATGCATCATATTTAGAAATTGCATTAGAACAGGTTTTTGTTGCTAAAATTACAAGATTATTGACTGATTAGAAAGACTAAATTCGGACCTGGTATGTGAATAGTGAAAAATCATACGTTCAGATTTCAGCAGCATAACTGGGTCAAGTAGGCATCTTTAGGTGATCATATTGTTTTCATTTTAAGTCCTTTTTCCATTCTTCTTTTTTTGTTGTGTTCATGCATCATCAGAGTATTGATTCCAGCCATTAGATTTAGGTTCATATAATCTTAGACGAGTTGTACAGTCCAGAAAAATTGGGCCTGTGCAAGAGTTTCCATACTTATAATTTTTTACAGCATGCATCAGATTTTTAGAAACTTGAATAAAATTGCATTGTTATCATTTAGGGCATTATAGATCATTCATATTTGCATAAGAAGTGATTTTGGTAATTATGATCTAATTTATAAAGTTTTGTTTTGATTTATCTTATATTAAATTGGTTGTTTTGATGAGTTTGTTACTTTTGCAGGTTATAATTAGAAAATGGTTGAATAAACTAGGTTTCTTTACTTAGTTTAGTTTTTTTTTTTTTTATTTGGAAAGTTGTAATTTTTAATTTTCAGTTTTTAGGAATTTTCTTGTAATTTGATTAGTTTCTTTATTAGGTTAGATTTAGTCTCTAAATTAGGACAGGTTAAAGTTGGAAAATTTCTTAAAAAGCATTGCTCCTTGTGGATCGACCTGGTCTCACCAGATTATTACTACAATTGCACCCTATACTTGGAGTCCGATCAAGCTACAAAGGATATCATCAAATAAAATGAAAAAGGTCCTCCTTTTACATAGGTAGGCTATGGGCCAGTCAAGCTCTTATGCTTGTAATGTGTCACTTTTTTTTCTTTCTTGCTCAGTTTGTCTAGTTAAGATAAAGGTACACCATATTGAACATACTACAAAGTGACTTAATAATTTAACTAAAAATTAAAACCCACCAATATGGTGGGGAAAAAAATATGACTAAATGGATATGGATGATCACATTCAACACCCAAACCCCCTCCCCCAAAAATAAATAAATAAATAGCTCCTAAGGAAAAATTTTCTATATCTGTCGTAGGGTAATCATTTATGTAGACTAAGCACTACAAAAATCTATCCACAAAGTCATGATTGTACTACGGGGGAGGTTAAGTCATTTTACCCCTTTGTAAAAGGTCCTGTAGTAAAGATCATTGAATTAGTTGTTGGTCTTCATTGACAAAGAAGAATAAAATAATTAAGAGATAGATAAAACAAGATAGGCCCGACTAAAATCCAATAGATTAAATAATCTAAGACAAAACCAAGGTTGAAAAGCTTGTGATTCAAACTCAACTAATCCAAGACAAGAAAAAAATCGACTCGGATAGAGTCAACATGGAGACTCAAGAGTAAATTTTTATAATAATTTAAGAATAATTAAAAATTAATCCATTACTTAAAAAATATAAAAAATACATTTATTTATATGCATTCATGATAATTTGTTAGTCCAAATTTAAATAAGAAAATGAAAAGAAAAATATTACATATAACTGTTTTGTTCGAAAATGAAAAGAACGGGTTTTATTCATTCTCGAACATTTTATAGAAAGATGCAAAAGTAACTTGCACGTGTATTTGACTGTACTTCAAAAAGTCACCTTTGCTTTTGTTTTACATGGGTTTTATTTGTCTCACCTTCTGAGTGCAGGTTGTTTATAAGTTTTTATACAACCCCCTCATCAGGCCTAAGAGATCAAATACAAAAGAAAAGTACAAAAAGTACAACAAAATAATAAGAATATCTTTAGAAAATTGAATGTGACGAAGTTGAAGAAGTCAGCCTTATTGTCTCTTCCACCAATCTTTGTAATTCATCACCCCCATGTGGAAGAAGAATTATCAGTGACGTCTACTTCAAAACAACAACAACATCTCTGCTCTTCCTCTATGGTGTGAGAGAAACAAAGACTAGTTTTTGGAGACTATCACCCAATCTTGGAATTGACTGCTGCCTGGTTCTCACCTTGAGAAGAGAGGAGACGTAAGTCTTATGTGAAGAAAATGGTAGAGTTTTTGGGCTTCTTGCTGTAGATTGGATGCTTGCTGCCTTCTGAAGTACCCTTTTTAAAGCCTTTGTGAGGCCATAAGTGTTGCAAATCATGGGAGAGTGGAGGCAGTTTCGATAAGTACAGTTAACAGAGGGTGTAACCTCCCTTTTACAGATCTAGTGATCATCTGAATGAGTAACCGCCCAGGTCGCGGGAGATAACTACATAGTGGCTGTTGAACAAGATGAAGAAATCACCCAGTGGCCGATGGAGTGACTTTGTAGCGCCCAGCTGCTAGTCGCTTGAGTGGTGAGCGGCGGTCACCAATATGCGTCCAACGACCAGCCTTTGCGCTCTGCAGTGGCCGTTGAAGTCTTGTGTACAATGGCAATTGAGATTGTGTCATCATGGCCAATCGGTTCCAGCAGTCAGCAAAATGAATCTTTTGCCTTGGAAAAGAAAATGAGGTTTTATGTGTCAATAAATGCCCCCCTCAAGGTGCAATGATTGGGAGTATGTATTGCAATCATTGTGCCTTGAGAATTTCAATTCTCTGCACAAGAATCCGTATTTGGATGAAAAGATCTATTTTGAGTGTAGAAAAGTCAATTCAAAAGTTATTGGTGCCCTACTTTTTTTTGCAGATATCAGGTGATATAAGATATTGCATCTCTGCGGGGATTATGGGGAATACGTAAAGAAGAATCTCAGAGGTATAGAATAGTTGTTTAAGGAATTTTCTTTTGGATGTTGAAAATGATTATTTTGTGAGGAATAAAAGCAAAGAAAATGAGTTTAAAAGGTTTGGGATGGCTGTATTGATATTGTTTTTGATGAAATTGATGGGTTAGGTAGGCAAATAAACTTGAAATTGAGCATATGATTAGTCTATTCGAAGATATTTTCGAGTAGACCATTATAATGATATCATTTTTGAATTTTGGCGGCTCCACAAACTTCGAAAAGCGGTTAGAAGTCCAAACGACATCTCCTCGAGTTGCGCGTAGGTCGGCCAGTGGTTGATCTTTTTTCTTTTTTTGCGATGGAAGCTAAAGTGCTTTTGGAATGGCCTATTGCTGTTGAATCACTTCTTCTTCACTTCATCGTTTCGAATTCTCAGAGTTTCCTAGAGTTTCACGCCTAAAGATTTTCAGCCCTTTCATTTTCTCCGAGCCTTTTTCCTGTGGTTTTCTCTTCTCCTCATCAAGACGATGGATGGTAAGCCCTTCCCGCATAAAGATATCTTTGTTTTATTTCCTTTCGTTGTGCTTAATGTTTCCATGCTCGTTAGGGTACCATTAACCCTGGCTAAGAATTCCCAAGGGGAGTTTTGCATCCGAGGTGGGTTTTCGCTTAGGGTTTGGCTCTAATGAGGTTTGCCCTTTTAGTTTTTGGTGACGAGAGGACCGGGGTGGAGAGTTTCTCCTTCTTTTCTTCTTTCCTTTTCTTTTCCCCTTTTTAATTAATTGCTCTATTGCTTGATGATTTAGTGTGGATTTTGGGTTTGGCATGTGGAAAGTGAATGGACTTTGACTCTTCTTTCGGCCAGAGAATAGAATTTTAGGGTTCTGCCTCTTTCAGTTTCTTGAAATAAAGACCTAATGAGTGGTTTCCAAATAGTTGTCAATGATTTTTAACCATGTTTGTGTAATAGCCACTGACCGCCGAATTTCAAAGGGGTAAGTAGCAGCTGTTACGGATTTTGGGACTCTATCATTGGCCGCTAATCGCTGATGAATTCGGTTTTAGCTTCTAAGTGTTAAAAATTTCAAGCCTTAGCCTCTGAGTGTTGAAGCAACAGAACAGTGGCTGTTGAGCGCCGAAAGGTTCTAGCCCTAGCTGCTGAGTCTTAAAGGGGTGAGGCAATGGCCATTGAGCGCTGAAAGGTTGAGGCACTGACCGTCGACCATTCAGGTAGTAAAGCAATGGTCATTTTAGGCATTTAAAGGCCAGATAAATGGCGGATGGGAGTGAAGCGGAACTTGCTAAGTGCACATCCCTATTTTAGCAATCATTTTCATACATCTTTGCATTCCAACTCATGTCTCTACATGGTTTTAGCGAGCATTAAGTTGCCCTGCTTACCGAAGACCTTAATTCGAAACCTTCTAAGCGCGCACTTTATTGCACTGCTGGGGTTTAGAATCAAGTATTCTTCTATTCTCTGGGATTTTTGGCCAACCCTCAAAGTATAGGGAAATGCTTCCAAAATTTCTGTAGATTTCTTCTTAACTTTTAAAAATCAATCATCTTGTTTTAACAGCTTCTTCTCTTTCCGACAGATAAGAACATTGTCTCTTCCTTTTCTGCTACTGATTCTGCTGCCATTGCCAAAGGCAAGCAACTTGCTATCGAAACTTCTCAAGTTCATGCAGCTGTAATTGTGCAAGCTCCTCATTCTCCTTGCAATATAACGTGAGAAGGCCGTATTAGGTTGGAGACTATTTCCAAGAATGTGGATAATATTGCTCAAGCCGAATTGGAGAGATTCAGAGCAAAGCTTCTGACTTCTAGGACCGAACAACTGTATCACGATTTTCCAATTAATGCTCCTTGGAATGATGGATGCCAAGGGTCTTTGAGAAAGCCAGATTACATCTTTTGTGATAACAGCGACCATGGAGATTGTCACTCTACTGAACACACTAAGGAGACTGTCGTAGTCTCCACAAAGCATACTTGTAATGCCCCACCCTACATGCATGCATGATATTGTCCACTTTGGCCCATGGGCCTCACAATTTTGTTTTTGGTGGGCCTCAACCCACCAAAAAGCCTCATGCAAGGTAAGGTGTAAGCTCTACATATAATCCCATTCACTTTCCTCTCTATAGTCGATGTGGGGCTCCGGGGCGTTAGAATCCAACCCCTTTAGGGCTGCATGTCCCTGTGCAGTAGTCTGCCAGCCCTCTTGGCCCGCCCACATGGAAACCTGCCTACTTGCACCAGACCACGGCAAGGACTCACACTCGAACTAGTCGTTGATACCATTTGTAAAGTTAACACCCCACCCTACACGCATGCGTGGTATTATTCGCTTTGGCCCACGGGCCTCACAGTTTTATTTCTGGTTGGCCTCAACCCACCAAAAGGCCTTATGAAAGGTAAGGGTGTAAGCTCTATATATAATCTCATTCACTTTCCTCTCTATAGTCGATGTGGGACTCTAGGGCGTCACAATACTTACAAAAGAGGCTCTCACCTTTGAATCTCAAGCCTCCCATACTAGCCAGGGATGAAAACAAAGTTGCTTGGGGGTATTGGGGAGCGTAACTTCAAGACAGGCTTTTTCACACATGATGAACCTAGTTTCATAGAGTCCCCAATGGCGAGGTTTGACATGATGGTTCCAAACAGATTGGTCCTTCCTGCTGGATGCAACATGTCGCAGCTCAGAACTATTGGTTTAGGAATTTTGGCAGGGAATGGTAGTGCTTGGGTGGGCAAGAAGCACAACCCCAGAGGATGGTTCACCCCCTCACGCAACTGGGAGTTATGGACCAAAGAAGTCCTAAAAAAGTGCATCGACATTTTTGCCGACATAGGGATACTCGAAGCAGTGATAATAACTTCCAAGTGGATCCTTCGCAAGTCAAAAGAAGTTTGCAGAGCAATTGTGGAGCTTTTTCGCCCTTCCACTAACACCTTCATCACCCCTAACACTGAATTAGGATTTTCTCTCCTCGAGATCCTTGATGTCTTCGGTTTCCCTATACTTGGGGAATTCTATGAGGAGCTTGTTCCCCCCGATTCCATTTGAGAGAGAGAGACCGAAAAATTTCGTGCCATATTTCAACAAGTTTTTGCTTTGGCTAAGATGTCGCGTGACAAGAACCATAAGTTTAAGGAGGCAACTTGGATCAAGAATATGTTACTGAAGGGACCGGTCAAGAGGATTACATTCTTGGAAAATTCAAGAGCCTTCAAGAAGAAGATTGTGACACTTGATCCCTATTCAGTGAGTCGTAGGCGGAAGACGCCTAAGTTCATTACTTCTTATGCCGATTGTCCAGAGTTCCTTCGTTACTTGGAGAGAACTTGTTCTGAGGATATGCCAAGAAGGAGACTTGCAGTCATGTACCTGGTCGTCTGGTTATCTGAGGTCATCTTCCCCATTGCAAGCAAAGAAGTTCGGTCAAGTTGCATTTACCCTGCTTGTAAGATGGCTTTTGGAGCCACGTTTTCTTTAGCTCCAGCTTTGGTAAGCTATCTATACATGAGATTGAAGATGATTGGTTTTTCTTGTGCAATGCGCCAAGCCATACAACAGGTACTATGGTGAACATCTCCTTTACGCATGATTTGTGTATCATTGGAAGGGTTTGCATCGAATAGGAAACCAGGAAGATCTCCCTTTTTATAAGGGCCATTACGAACGGGTCTGAGATGAGTCTTTCTCTTGCCTCCGCTAGAAGAATAGTAGTTAATCATAGAAGCTACGATATGTGCAAGAGACCAAACATAGTGCTTGATCTGGAGTGCACAGGCCTCATCAGTACTTAATGCCCAATTGACAAAGAGAATTCTCAAACACGGATCTTGCCATTGACCACTTGGGAAAAGGAGTGGCTTGTTTCTATCAGGCCTTTAGATCTGGTCTTCTGCATAGAAGGGTTGATTGATATTCAACCATACGTCCCGGCTCGGTTCAGTAGGCAGTTTGTATACTCGCAGGGAGTGTTAGGGCACCTAGGCAGAATTAGAGGGAGAATTGGGGATGCCATACTTCAGGATGCGCTACATGCATGGCTCTTCTTCTTCGCAGTTAATACCGGTACTTCCTTCCGACTGCCCTAGTACATTGTTCCCATTAATACATCGGTTCTCGTTGAATGGTATGCAATCAATAGGACTTCCTTTTGCTTTGCCCTTAGAGATCAACTGTTCGAGGTCGGGGTTGTCATGAATTCCAACACCGATGGTTTGATTAATTGCGAACACTTAGAAGCATATGTCCACGGTGCTTGTGAGTGGAAGATAGGCCTCTATGAGGATGGATTCGATTGTTACATGCCTTTTAACAACTACAAGTATGGAGTCGAGAACCAATCCTTCATCGCTAGGAGGAAAGGCCAACACAATCGCAACCACCCATCTCGGGTGTCGTCAAGTCTCTCGAGGCCATGAATGAGGGAGCCATCACTTCATGTGGTCTTGATAAGGGCAAGAATAGGAAAGCAAAAGCCACACTCCCTAACCCAGTTTACAAGAAGAGCAGACGAGGGGTTTCGCATAGGGAACCGCAAAGGATAAGCTTCGGGTTATCTAGGTCGTTCCTCCATCTCCTATTACAGTCCCTCCGTCTCCTACTTGAAATCATTACTCTGGTGGAGGGTTATGCTTCAGGTGACAAGGATAGGACAACCATAGAGATGTCTCCTGCTTGTAAGAGGCAGATTGAATTTACTAAAGAGACAAGTGTCCCAGAGGCTTCACATCTTGCTGATGTGTTAATGGAGTTACAGCAAGGGTAGAGTTTAGCTACCACTAAAGTTCTTTCTTTTATTCTGAACTTTGTACATAATGAACCTGGGTTGTTGAGTCCGATCCTTCGGCTAATGTACAGCCGCAGCCGGAGGCCTCTCTAAATAAAGAAGTTTTTCCTCCTTCACCTCTTCCCATTGTATAGATGGGGGTGGAGGAGACATCTAAAGTAGAGATATCTTCCTCTGCTCCTATTATTTTGGAGCATATAGAAGGGGTTTATGTCGCCGAAAATGGTGGAGGAAACATCTAGAGTAGAGATATTTTCCCCTGATCCTATTATTTGGGAGCTTATAGAAGGGGTTTTTGTCGCCGAGGAGTCCACATCTACATCCATTGTACAGAGGGAGGTAGTGAAGATTTCTTTAGTAGAAGAATATCTAGTTGTTGTATAGGAAAGGTTGGATTCTAGTATAATAAATGCCTTGACAGTTGTACAACCACAATCAGAGGTGATTTCTAAGTTGCGTCCACACACACAAGAAGGAGATGAAACAGTCCAAATTCCATTCATTGAATTTGGTGATGTACTATTGCAAGATAAGACCGTGGATCCCGCTATAAATAGTGAAGTAGCTTTGGTGGAAGAATCTATCTCCGCCATTGGTGCCACAACAAAAGTGATGGTTTCAGAGTCTCCCATTCAATCTAACTAGGCTTTAGGTATTTTGACTTGATCCACAGCCATGGAACTCTTTAAAGACATTTCATTTTACTTTTCACCATATTATTTCGTAGCAAATGGCTCATCAATTTTCTTTTCATTTGCTCTTTGCAGATCGTTCACAACCAGAGCTTCTTGTACAATCTGAGGCAGTAGAAGGCCCAAATAATACAACCACTTTCGAGCTACCAATAATTTTCGTTTCCGTTACCAAGGAGAGGGCAACCACTTCTGAGGCTTCTCATCCATCAACAACAGAGGTTAATGTACTTCCATCCGATAGCATTCAGGCTGAGATTGATGAGATAACTTGAGCTCTCGATATTGAGGCTAAAGTCATTCACACTGAAGTTGAGAATCTTTTGGAGGAGCAACCAAGAGTTGTAGTGGGTGAAGGTAAAGTGATGCAAACATCTATCATACCAGGTAGCCTTTTCTTTTTCTGCATGTACACTTATTTATTTGCTTTTTCATTATTTGTCATGGCTTCATTCATGCAGTTGGTGAAGGCACTTCTTTTTTAGCCCCCATGGACACAGAGGAAAAAACAGTTAATGCTGCATTGGTTACTGTTCCAGAGACTCCAGATGATTCATCCTTTGAAATTGTCTTGTCGCCGGCTTTATTGCAACAACATAAGGATAATTTGAAGATGATGTTATTTCGGGTAATTCACACGATTAGCAACTTAAGTAAGTTGGACCAGATAGCCAATTGTTGTTTTGTCGTGGATGGTGTCTTCAGCCTAAATTGGCCACCATTGGATGTAAGGCCTTTGAAAGCTGCTTTTGATGAGTTCTTCATGTATTTTGGGACTGCGATGCACCTCCACAACCAGAATCCCGCCGTTTATCTTGAGCAAGAAGTGGACACAAGGTTAAGCCATCTCCAAACACAACTTGAGTATAGGCGTAAAGAGTTAGATGCACCTGTTGTCGCTCAAGATGAAATTCTTTATGGCTTTGGATAAGCTCCAAGACAATATTGAGAGAACTCATTTAACTCTTGTTGATTTGGAACAACATTATATATTCCAATAGGAAAGAATGAATGAGCAATCTTCAAGGCTGGAGGCTTGCTATCATAACTTCTCAGCTGTTGACCAGGAAACAAAGAGATTTGAGGGTTGAATGAGTGGTTCGGGGTTGACTGGCAATAGAAGGATAAGGCATTTTTGGTGAAGAGTTATGCTGCGGTCAAGCAAATCATGCTGAAGAGGCGGATGGAGGGACTCAACGCAAGATTCCAAGCTTTCTTCGGAAACTAGGCTACCTTTTCCTTTCATATTTTTTTTCTTATTTTGTCAATCATTCTAACAATTGACTTTTTGAATCATTTTCTCTTTGATAATTTTGGATGTGAACTACATGTATGATTTTGATTTCGAGATTCAATAACTCACAATTTATTATTATAAAACTGTGAATTATAATTATAATGAGAAGGGGTCAGAAGAATAGACTTTAGCCAGGGTCAGATAAAGACATTGGCCCTGATGGTTTTGACAATAAAACTAACTGAGTAGAATGAACATTAGCTGGGGCCTTATAGGGGCATTAGCCGGGGTTCGATCTCAATTGTTTAGACTCAAAGAATGTATGCATAAAAGAGTCAAATGGGGTTTATACAAGTACTTTGGCCAAATGACAGAATAAAAGCCAACTAGGGTCTATGAAAGGGACATTAGGTAGATGACTTATATTCAAATCAAGGAGATTGAAAGTCTTCTCGATTGGAACGGGGTGAATCTGAAAAATGAATTTGAAATAAGAAGTTTAGGAAGAATAATAACGTTTGAGAAACTTCCCATCGATAGGCATCATGCACTGGTCACCTTCAATAATGAGGACAGCGTATGCACAATTTGAATAAACTTTGTCGATTACGTATGATCCCTCCCATTTAGGCTCGCACTTGCCTATGGATTTGTGAGTAAGGATCATAGGACTTCGAACTGTGAGGACAAGGTCTCCCTTTTTGAACCTTTGGCGTACTTTTTGTCGAAAGACCCTGCCATACGAGCTTGATAAAGTTCGATGCTTTGCCTGGCGGCGAGTCTCTTTTCATCACGACTCTTCAAGTCTTGGAGTCTCAATCCAGCATTTTTGTCATCTATGAATTTCTTCGCCACCGCCATCCTGAGTGAAGGTAGTTGAACTTTTGAGGGTACTACCGTTTTGCACCCGTAGACGAGAGAATATGGAGTTGACATGGTTGGGCCCTGAACTGTGGTCCAATAAGCCCAGAGTACTTCAGGGAGTTTTGTTCCCCAGAATTTCTTGTCATTTGAGACCATCTTCTTTAAGATTTGCATATGGTTTTGTTGAGTGCCTCTGCTATCCATTCGTTGCAGGATTGTATGTGGTGGAAGGGTAACAGTGAATACCGTACTTGTCACAAAATCTGTAAAATTTGTTATTGCTGAATTGTGGCCCGTTATTATGATATAGACCTTTAGGCACACCAAAACGGCAAGTAATATTATTTTTGACGAAGTTGATTACTGTGTTAGCTTTCACATCTGTCAATGGAACTGCTTCTTACCATTTGGAGAAATAATCTATAGTTGCTAAGATGAAATGATGACCTCTGTCAAATGGTGGATGGATCTTACCAATGATGTTCATACCTCAAGCTTCAAAAGGCCAATATTTAGTAGTAGGGTGCAAATATGTTGGTGGCCGATGTATGTAGTCACCATGAATCTGGCATTTTTTTGCACTTCTTAGCAAACCATATGGAGTCCGCTACCATTGTATGCCAGTAATGTCCCAGACTGCGAATCTGATCGTGCAGCTTGGGTCCAGCCTGATGAGCGCCGCATAACCCTGCATGCACTTCTTTTAGGCTTTCTTCTACTTCCTTTTGAGACGACATCGAAGGAGAATTCTGTCGAATGATCTTTGATAAAGAGTTTTATATGGTAGATCATAGTAATATCTGGGTGCATGCCTTTGGATACTAGATAATTGTTTGTACTCTTTTTTGAACAAAATCAACTTAGTCGACAATATCATCAACCCAATTGATGTTGTCAGCTTTCATTACAACAAGCGATATTTTGCTCTATTTTTTTCTACCTATTGATGGAAAGTTTATGAAAATCATTGCATTTTGTGTCATAGTGGTCTTCCTAAAGTAGTCTTGACAATCTTACTTAAGTGTGTGTGTCACATGCTTAGTTTCGACAAATTTGTCGTCCCCTTCACATGAGTTTTGAGAGTTCGAGTTTGGAGTGTAAGGTGTTCAGTGAAATGCCTAAATGAGGATTTCCTCTCTATTTGACAGTTACTTTGAGTGACGTTGGAAAGGATGGATTTGAGTATGCTTTCATGAACATTTAGAGTTTAAAGTCATTTGTTTGGGAAAATCTCATAGGTTTTGATGTTTATGGGCAACATGTGGGGAGCTATGTTGAGCAATCTTTGCATAGTGAATGTAAGGTTTTCTCCTAAGTATTATATTGTTTGTATGGAGTTTTAGATCCCAATAGTGCTTTTTATTTTATTAATCCGGAATCTTTGAACTAGCTTTAAGAATGAACTAGCACAACAACCCGTGCTTGGCACATGCATGTTCACCAATAACTGAGAAGTATATTTACTGATTTATTAAGAAAAACTCAGATTACACAAAAGTAATCTTATGATTTGGTGATTATGATAGGGATAGAATTGAAGTTCTTTACAGAAAAGTGAAAAGTAGGAAGAAGATGTGGTTATATGAAGTGGAGGAAATGAGTGGTTACATATTGGAAGTGGAGAGTGGTTGCATATTAGAAGTGGGGAGTTTTAAGGCCCAGTCAAAATCATAAGTTATGGTAAAACCACCTCAAAAACTCTTTAGCCTAATACACTATAATTTGATAGTGGACGGATTGAACACAATTCATTATGTTATTTGTGAAAGGCTTGTCAAACCCTTCTTCTTTTATGCATTCATCACCTCCCTTTGATTTTCCTTCATTTATTTGAAATTAGTATTCATTTTCTGCTAAATCTCAGCATCGGTACCTACAAACGTAAGACAATTAGGTATGAAAATCATCAGATAAGAAGAAAAGTTGATATCGTCAACTAGGGTAATTTTGTCCAAAATTATGTACGAACAATTATCTCGTCATTTTATAATTAATCTTTATAAAATTATTTAATTATAATTTAAAATTAATTTAAGAGGATTTAACCGAAAAATCACTTTATCCGCACGTGTTACGCGATCAAGCACTTTAGCAAGTGGGGCACCAATTAGAGCAATTGGGCCCAATTTCCATTTTTTTTTACCTATTTGGCATATCGTCGACGCCGACCTTATTTACACTGAATAAAGTCAGCGATGACCCTATGTGCAAACCATATTAGGGCTCATATCCCCGTTTCTTCTCATTCTTTTATTCTCTCTTCCACCATACTGTCGAGATTAACCTTGGACGAGTGACAAAGAGAGGTTGCTTCCATTTCCAGAACCACCAGCCTTCAAACTGAATTCCTCAACTACTTCTCTTTGCTCCCATCATTTTTTTCATCATCCGTGATTTCTACCGACATTCCAGAGGTATCTATCTCCTCCTGTTTTTGAATCATTGTCAATGTTTTTGTATTTTCCCTCCCTTTTGTTTTCATGCCATCCCGTATATGATATCGAAGTGCATTGTTTGTTATCTTCAACGTCGTATTCGATTTGTACATTGTTTGTTTGCATTAATTAGGGTTTGTAGATTCCAAATTTGGGGTATCTTCAGTTGAGAAGGACGATAGAAGATTAGGGTTCGTTTTAACACTTCTAGAAAAGTTTGAGTGAGTTATTTTTGTTTTAACAGTTCCAAACTTGAGGATATTGTATGCGGTCAAATGCCACTAGTGGTTCATTTGTTCCTTTTTGTGTTTCTTCATTTTGACAATGAGAATGGGTTCATATGCTAGGATTAGCCTCTCAAAATCTCTTCATAATAAGAGATAGATGGACCATTAACAACTGCAGCCTATAATGCATCAATTCATATGTGAAAAAAAGAAGAAGGATCCCTATTCAAAGAACCACATCCACATGAGTGATCGAACCATATCATATCCTCCTCACATGCCCTGAATATTGCACACAATATGTAGAATGTGAATTGATGACACATTTGAACTACAATACCCACCATCTCTAAAGAATTACACCACAACATTTAATACTCAGAGCTTCATCAACCAATCATCACCACACCAACCAAATAGATCATTAGAGTTTCAATTGCTCTACACCATTAGTTATCCTAAAACTGGTACAAGGAACTTTCTTTAGCTTAGGTTTAGCATTTATATGCTAACACAGTCTATATCCCCTTTCATTTCAAGAAATCAAGATGAACAGCTAGTTGCAAACTTGCAACCGATAATCTGAAATATAAATAGAGAAATAAGAACAGATCTATGGTTTCAATCCATCAATGCTGGTTTTGTTTAGTTGGGTTTTGTGCTATGTGGTGAAATCAATGACAATGTATACGGTGTTTGGCTTGATGAATAAGCACTTCATTGGCTGATTTTGTTCATTTTAAGCTTTCCTTACTACCTTGAATGATTGATAGAATGGGTGTTTTGTTTTGAGGGCAATTGAATGAATAGTTGGTTATATGTTTTCGCTATTATTTGGGTGGTATGTAAATGTAAAAATACAGTTTATGACAGTTTATGGGTTTCATTTGATGATTTGTGTGTTGTGCTTTGTGGTGGTATAAGTTTTAAGGTGGACATTGTGCGGCTTGAATACTTGATACAATGGGTGTTTTGTGTTTTAGGGCAATTGAATGGATGGTTATATGCTTAGCTATTCCTTAGGTGATGTGGAAATGTGGAAATGCAATTTTTTATCATTCAATGATTTGTGTTTGTGGTGGAATCGGTGTTGATCAGTGCTCTGTTTGGATTGATGGACAATTTTTTGGCTGATTTTGTTCAGTTCATATCTTCTTGTGTCTTAAATGCTTGTTAGAATGAGTGTTTTGCCTTTAGGATATTGAATAGATAAATAGTTATATGTTTAGCCATTATGGAGATATATACAGGACCTTGATTTTCTTAGAATTTGAATTACTATGGTGATGTTTGTGTTTTCATTTTCCGTTGCCTCTTGATTTATCTTCCATTATAAGGGAGAGTATTGGGTGGTCGGTTTTGGATCTTTCATAGTTTATTCATGCTTGCCTTCATAACATTCAATGCTATCATGTCTAATTTGGATGCACACAGATGTCTAAGGAGAATACAAGCAACGCCGAAGTGCCCTGCAACAAGGCTAGTACCTCAAATGCACAACCAGTCGTACTTTTGTGCGAACAAGAGCATCACATCTCCACCGCTATCGAACGCGGTTTGGTATACTCTCTTCCACACAACCAGTAATCAATTGAACTTCCTTTCGATTTATGGCTAATATTATTCAAACTGTCATTTTTCTCGTAGGAGTTGGGCACACACAGATGCTTTCCCACTAACCCCGACAATGGGAAGTGGGACCTGAACGAGCGACATATGTAGTGGGTTACCGAGGCAGGGTTATATCATCTGGCTCAGATGAGGTGGATGAGGATCGACCATGCATTAATCATGGGGTTGATTGAGCGGTGGAGGCTAGAGATAAACACATTTCATCTCCCAACCAGCGAGGCGACTATCGCACTGGAGAACGTAGCTTACATCTACAGCCTACCTATTGATGGTCTGCCCGTAATGGGCTGGACATACACCCACTACAAGATTGATGATCTCTGTCGGGAGCTGCTTGGTGTGGTGCCCCAAAAGAAAAAAGACTACAATGGGGTCTCCCTCAAGTTCACATGGCTGGATCGCTTCTTCCGTCCCACTCCGGAGGAGTTGAGGGAGAAGGAGAAGTTGGAGCAAAAGGGAAAGAAGAAAAAAAAGCAAAGAAGAGGCAAAGAAGACGCCGATAGAGGCGGAGGATATGTGCAGAACTCGGGCCTATTTGTTTTTTTTCGTGGCGGGACAGATTCTTTGTAATTCTTCAGGGGCACGAGGCCCCTTTTATATTTTAGAGTTGTTTAGAGAGTTTAGGCCCTACTCATGGGCCTTCGCTTGTTTAGCGAACCTCTGCAGAGTGCTAAACAAGGGTGTACATTGGGAAGGGGTCAAGAAGCGTAAGATGCTCGGCCCTACCGATGAGGGGGATGCTGTTTAAAAGAAGTTTAAGTCTCTTTCTGGGCCCCTCTAGCTTCTTCAGATGAGCTTGGTATATTTCTTCTTCATACTTTCACTATTTATATCTTAATCTTCTAATGAATCCCTCTCTTTTAACATATTTGGGCTTGCACCAGAATGAAGATTGGTAGAGGTCTAAGTCCAAGCCACCGCTTAAACCATGACATACAGTTTCCCCTCATGGTTACATGGGCTAACCGACTTAATGGAATGACCCATCTTATGACCATGAGAGAAGTGCGAAAGCAACTCAATTACCTCACGTCTAAAGAGGTAGAAAGATTTCATTTCAATTTTTCCATAATTTTCATACTTACTTTAATAGTTCTAACTTATCCAATGCTTCATGCACAATTCGAGTGGCAGCCGTACAAAAAGTACATAAATGAATTCTTGAAGAATGTCTCGAAGGCTGACAAAGCACTCTTCACAACAGACTCTCCCCTTATATCATATTGGGTGTTGGAGCATCACCCTACCCCTAGGGTCATGAGGCAGTTTGGCCTGAGATAGAAGGTGCTTCCACGCTTCATCAGGCCCATCGTGCGGAAAGAAATTATGGGGAGACCCGTTATAGATTGGAGTCTAGTGCATGAGGAGGAGGTGAAGTCATGAGAAGCTTGGGCAAACAATGTGCTCAAGAGAAAAACAAAATCAAAAGGCGGCCATGATGAAGAAGAATACATGAGATGGTATGAAGTGAAACCATCATGCGTATTGGTCGTGTCGGGCAACACGATGAGCTACAAAGGGATCCTCCTCCATAGCCTGATGCCCAAGCTCCTACCGTCCCACAGACTCGGGTATGACATTCACACCCTTTGCATCCCTTATTTTGCTTCACATTGATTTAGTTAATATATTTTCTAACGGGATCCTTCCAACATGTCGACTGTAGGTCTTTCTTTTCCTCGACCATGTCGTACGGTCTTGCAATCATTTGATCGCTGCAAATGTGGACCTACTCTCATTCATAACTTCGATTAAGAAAAAGGTTAAGAGATTTAGGTCCACATTTGAGACTATGTACCAGGACTATGTCGAGACATGTAGTTCATCCCCGCTGAGGAATATGATGATACTCTCGTAAGGATATAAATAAATTCGAGGATTTCATTTTGCAAATTGATGAATGATTTTGGTGATTTTCTCACCATAACTTGCTTCATTTTGCAGACCGTCAGAACGCCAAAGTGTGCAAGGATTAAGGGGAAGTCCTCAAAAAGCCCCACTAAGAAGCATCGACTTAGTATCGATGCTCCCTTAATGATAGAGGACTCCCTCATCAAAGCATCAGCCTCTCACACTTTGGATGAGGAGCAAAAAATGAAATTGATGCCAGCAACCTTGACGTAGCCTTTGGTGACATGGATGACATCCCTATCGAGGATCTTATCTCAGTCTCGCCTGATCCTCAAGGATACAACACATCACCGAAGGTCACTTGCCAGGCAATCATTGTATCTCCTATACAGGCTAAAATTGATTCATTGATATGGAGGTACAAGCACATACCGAGGCTGAGAAAGATCCCTGATAGGTTTCTGGATTATCAACATCCATTGCCCCAAACGGGTTATGTTCTGACGGAAGTGGAGAATGAACTGTTAATGGATTTCTACAAATATTACACGCATAGGTAACTGCAATTGTTTGAAACACTTCCATAGTAACTCTCTTTTTGTTTGGATTTTTACAAATTCAACGTCCCAATACTCATTACATTGACAGGAAAGAGGAGTTGGATATGATAATTTCATGCGACGATTCTAAGTCCCTCAAAGATTTATTGGACGAGGGCACTTGGATGGACTTGAGTATTGTATATTTTTGGTTTGAAGTGTTACGGGAAAGGTGCAAGAATGCATACATGGCTGACCCTAGTATATGTGTAAGTTCGATAAAAAATGAAAGCCACTTTAACTTTGTACTCACTAGGTTAAATGTCCTAGTTGTTTGATGTCTGAGATGCTTGTCTTGCAGAGTTTCTGAGAAAAGGGTTTAAAGACTGGGGATGACATGGCCTTTGGGCCAAAGGGAGAACATGTAATGGGCACGATGGAGTGCAAGACTCTAGTTTACGTACTTCACGCTCACAACCATTGGTCCTTACTCGTTGGATATGTCGATGAGAGCCGTTAGGAGTACTATAACAGTTCGAAGGGAGAGACCTGAGGCCAAAAGACCTGTGAAAGATTCGTAATTACATATTTGCTCCTCTGTTGGTACATAATGTTTGGATAGTAAAAAATTTTCAAAATTAAGATATCATTCATTTTCACTATGTTTGGACAGCGATTGTGGCTTCAACAAAGATTCATGGATCACGGATGGTCGGTGCCTATGATGTGGGCAATGACCACAAAGACAAACATCCCATTTCAAGATAATGGAAATGACTGCGGGTTGTTCACCTGTGTGTTCACAGAACATTACATATATCATCGTCCCATCGAATTCACCTAGTCAGACATCTCGTACTACCGGCGGAGAATTGTCATCGACATATTTGAGCAAAATTGGGTTCGAAATGCTTCAAGGCTTAACCTCCCTCCACTCCCGGTCTTGTCGCCTTACTTGCAATGAACCTTTCCTTGTGTATATGTGTTCTTTCAAATGCGTTGCAATGTAACTTGTAATTGAAGTGGTTATGCTGTGGATGTTGTGAATTTCTAACCGTAAGCTTACGAGATGTGCAGAATTGTTTCTTAATTGTATATCGGATGTTGATTGAATGTCAATTGAATGCATGGTTTGTTTGTGCCGGTATTTTAAATGTAGCATTTATCTTTTTCTTGTTACACATAGTTGTATTTTGATGTAAATGTCATAGTCCCAACATTTTATTTTTTTTCCTTGTTCATACAGCGTCATCACCGACGTTGTAGCACTAAAAATACCTGAGGATGCATGGAAAAGTTACACTTTTTGGTAGAAAAATTAGAAAACCTACATGGGTGATGACCTTATTTTACACTGCTAAGGTCATTACCGACCCTGTAGCACTAAAACTACCTGAGAATGTATGGACAAATTACAAAATTTGGTTTAAAAATTAGGAAATCTATGTCGGTGATAACCTTATTGTACACTGTGACGGTCATCACCGATGCTGTAGCACTAAAAATACCTAAAAATGTATGGAAAAGTGACAACTTTTGGTTGAAAAATTAGAAAACATGCGTCGGTGATGACCTTATTTTACACTGTGACGGTAACCTTATTTTAAACTGCTAAGGTCATCATCGACCCGTACTTAGAGTTTTAGCCAGGGGTTGCCTAGAAAAGGTTACAACTTTCGGTAAAAAAAAAGGGGAAACTTGCGTCGATGGTGACCTTATTTTACACTGCTAAGGTCATCACCAACCAGTATTTGGAATTTTAGCTAGGGGTTGCCTGGAAAAAGTTACAACTTTTAGTAAAAAAAAAAAAAAGGGAAACATGCATTAGTGATGACTTTATTTTACAAAGCTAAGGTCATCACTGACCCGTACTTAGAAATTTTGCCATGAACATTTTGGAAAAGTTACAACTTTTTGGCACAAAAATTGGCAACCTACGTCGGTGGTGACCTTCTTTTACAAAGCTAAGGTCATCACCAACGCTGTAATCAATTTTTTCACATCGCTTTCCTGAAAAGTTACAACTTCTCGTCAGAAAAATAGCCAGCCTGAATCGGTGGTGACCTTATTTTACACTACTAAGGTCATCACCGAGCCTATAATGAGATATTCCACGTGCATTAGATCAAAATTCCATGCAGAATCGTTACGTTGCGTACATGCATTACATCATCTTCCACAACAAAATATTGGGTTCCACACATCTTTTCAAAAGAAATGATAAATTATACAAAAAATCCAAAAATGCAAAACATCGTTTCAAAAGAAATGATAATTTATACACAAACATCCAAAAATGCAGCAAAAACCATCACTGCCATTTTAATAAACTTCCCATAAACATACATACAACAAAATCTATCCAAAAACATACTCTAAAACAAAAAAAATTACATGAGCGGCCCCAAAACACAAAATCCATCAACGTCATTGGTGAACTGGCGAATTTTTGCAGCTCCCACTGCTGTGACCCCTCTCTCTACAGCACGAACAAGTTACCACTCTTCGCTTGCGATGTCGATCTTTAACTCAGGTCCTGTTCTTCTTTGGTCGACCCGGTTGCTCAAAAAGATTACATGAGTAGACCTAAAATACAAAATCCATCAATGTCATTGGCAGATTTTTGGAGCTCCCACGGTTGTAACCCCTCTCTCTATAGTACGAACAAGTTACCACTCTTCACTTGCGATGTTGATCTTTAACTCGGATCTTGTTATTCTTTTGTCGACTCTGTTGCTTGCTAGCCAATGGTGGGAGGACTCTCCTGGTGGTTAAATATTGTTCTCATTGCTTTCTTTCGCAGGTGGTATGAATGAAATCACTGTACGTCTCTGGTACGTGCTTGTGAGGTACCAGTGCTCGCAATACTCATATGGATTCATATTCCATGCTTTCATGGTGGCAACAGCATGGCAACATGGGGTCCCAATCACGTCCCATTTGCGGCACGAGCATGACCTGCGATCTAGATTAACTACATCAACATACTCTAAAGATTGCACTTGATATTTATTCAATGCCGCAACCCGTACCATCAGCCTTCGCGATTCTTCCATCTTTGTGGCTAGGTACTTCTCTGTGTACGGAGTTAGTAGTGAAGTGATGCTTTGTACTTGAGTTGACCATCTCTGAAAGAATTCCATGAGTTTTGCACATATCTCTTCCACTTGTTTCGTTATCGGGAGCACTCGGGTGTTTTTTAGGAGACTATTTGTGCACTCTGCAGCATTGCTTGTAAACATGTCATACCTGCGTCCATGAGTAAATGTCGTTGCCCAGAATTGATGGCCGATCGCATGGATGTAATTATATGTACGCTCATCTACACTTTTTATGTGGTCCATGCAAGCATCGTACTCACAAGGTCGGTATGCCCTCGTCACACTCCAAAACTTTCTTATAATGTTGTGGCCGTTGAAAACTGCCTTTATATTTTCAGCTATATGATGGCAAAAAAACAATGCTTTATGCTTGGCATTATGGCTTGTACTGCAGGAATCACACCTTTCTGACAGTCGGATACAATTGTCAGATTTTTTTGGCTCACCCAACGATAAGGACAAGTGTGTAAAAAACCACTTCCAACTATCACGCCACTCTGCTTCAACAAAGGCAAATGCAATGGGGAACAGTTAATGATTTGCATCATGTGTTATGGCCACCACTAGCACTCCTGGATATTTGCCACGAATGTGTGATCCATCCACCACTATCAAAGGCCTTAGAGAGGTTTGGAATGACCTTAAGCATGGACCGAAGGACCAAAAGAAGTGTCTAAATCAGTTATCCTCCATGATGTCCAACGCAGTGTACGAACCGGGGTTGGTTCTATGAAGCTAGTTGCAATAGAGCGGCAATATCATAAAAGACTCCCGTACAATCCACGCACTTCGCACAGTGCAAGCTCCTTTGTCATATGTGCTCTCCTGTATGTAATGCGGGTCCCAAACTCAATCTGACATTCATTGATGATCCCCTTGGGCCTAAGATCGTTATTACATTGCACATTCAATTCAATGAACTATGCTACTAGCTTCGTGGTTACTTGCCGATGTGCAATTCTCATAAGTGGTTTAGAGCAACAATGTTTGAATTATACTTTCGAACTCTAAAGTATGGACCAGAATCTACCATGGAGGCATGGATACGCCAGGGACAATCGACTCCTTTACAATTTGCCATGACCATCTTCATGTTAGTCCTTTCATGTTTCAAAGTGAAGTTGTTGTATGTTGTGTACTTTGCTATATCTCTTCTAAAAGCCTCATGATTAGGAAACTCCATACCTAGCCACATCTCCCTACTTGAACCAGTCCCTTCTTTGGGCACAACCTTATCAGGGACCATCATGTCCACAAGGGGAGCTTTTGAAAAACCGTCTTTTTCATTTTTACTTGTAGTTGTTGGAAATTTATACTAAAAACATATTTTATGTATTTGTCTATGACTGATTCTTTTTAGTATATTTTGTTTTCTCATCTAATTGAATCTTATAAGGGCAAATGGTTGCATTATTAATTATTATGCATGTGAGTGTCTCTTATTCTATAAAGTAGACAAGTTGGTGTGTAGAGTTTTACTTATACACGGAAGACTTATTTGTCGGTTCTTATAGAATATAAGTTGTTGTTCACAATTTAGATGGATTTGGACACACCATCGGTACAATTGTAGCATGATGTTTCAGCAGGCTTGTCTTGGCTGGGGAAAACGGTATAGTTTCGACTCATTATGCTAGTACACTATGTGTGTATTGAACAGGACCATGTTTTGTGTTTATTGTCTTTATACTGACTATATAAGATAATAAACACCCAAATGGTTATTATGAGTGCTTGTACTCTTAATCCCGACATAAATAATAGACACATGCATTTAGTGTTTGGCATTTTGATTTACGAAGGAGTGAGATCTTTTATGGGTCAATAATCTCAGTGAATTGGATGACTACACTATGTGTATGGTGGATATTAATTTATTGACGGAATCTACGTCCCCGTGATAGGGATTGATGATATCCCCTTGAGGAAGCTTTTAAGTTTTGATTATGTCAAACCCTGTAGGTGGACTTTGTGTCCGACATATCAAATAAGTTAAATGTAAGGTCTCAAGGAATTATAAAGATATCGATTAAATATGGATGTCAGTAATTATTTAATTGATGGATATCTGAAATCTTAACGTGGGGAGATTAATAAGCATTTAATAACAAGAAGCTCAAAATATTATTTTGAGAATAAGGACAAAAGTGCAATTACAATTCTTTAGTGGACTGAATTCTAATTTATGGAACTATGATTCTAATTTGGGTCGAATTAGAGTTTCCTATTTCCATAAGGAGCCTATCTTTATTTCCTTCTTAAGGTCCCTATTGTAGCCTATAAATATGCGCTATTGCTCTCTAGGTTTAATATACAAGAATAACGAGAGAGAAATCTCGGTTTTAGAGAGTAGAAGAGAATTCGCAGAAGAGGCCCACTCCCTGGTGCGAGTTCAAGCATATAGGAATACAGTAGAAGATCTTGAGATTTTCGAGTTGTTGTAAGATCGAGATCAAATCAGAGAGATCTCGCATGTATGATCTAATCATATTAGTTGAAAATTACTTTCGCAATAATCTATACGCAATGTCTAAAGATCCTGGTTTCTACTCGCTTCTAACAGTAGTATCTCTTTCGATACCTGATTTGATCAGTTCGGCAGCTACTGAACTTCCATTCCCAACCACATTAGTTGTGGGAGCACCTATGAAGCTATGCACACTTTTGCTTTCATTCACATGAAGCATTTCTACATTGATTTCTTCGAACATGGACTCATCATCGTTTGCAAAATAAGACAATGTTGTTGGGAATTTCAGAACGTGGTCCTCCTGTATATCGATCGTGGGAAATTCTTTAAAAGGTGGAGGTGACGGTGGAAGCACGCCCTCTAATTTATTATTAGGCTGTCCAACGCTCGGAGCGTTTCGAATGATTTCATTTCTTTCATCCTGTAAAGACCTACAATATAGAGTTATGAAAAAAATTACTTTCGATCCAGGCTGAAAATATTGAAATATGGTTTTAACTTCAGAACATACCTATTGCCACGGGTGTGTTGGAAATTGTCTTCATTGCATAGCCTTCTTAAAATGAACAATGATATCCATTTTGCTTTGCTCTTGACAATTTTAACAAACCATTGATATCATTGTCACCGTCGATATCTATTAACGAAAAAAATTTTCCATTGTGTGGAAGATACTTTAAAGCTATCGCATCAGAAGTTGTTGCCCAACTTGATGCTTCCAAAGCAATTTTGGACAGCTCCTTGAACGTGACATTGCTCGAGAGATATCTCATCTTCTGCTTTCCACCCTCGTATTTGTTAGATTGAATGGACTCAATCCATCAGAAGATGTAATAAATTGATTAATTTCTTTTTTTTTAAATAAAATCATGCATTCCTTTCATGAGATGAATGGTGTTTTATTACTTAATGCACATGACCAATACATATGACATAATGGTTCATGAGATGAACCGGGTCCCATTAGTATATTAGATGTGATATATGTCTATGGATGAGATCCATATACGGGAGACATGTGTCACAAATCTTATACTTAAATATCTTCACAACCAGTGATGAGACTAGGCATCTCATCTGATAAGGTTGCAGCACTTTGGTCACTATGAGATAGTGTGATTTGTCTCGGTCATCATAATGTGAGATTCTGGATCACAGTGTTGATACATTGGATGTATTGAAGGACCATGAGAAGCACCTTATGGAATACTGTAACGCCCCAATTTCGGATACCGATAAGATCGTCAAGATACCCGAAGTTGGCGCGCTACTTCTCGGAAAATTCGAGAACTTCCAAGATCGTAGGTCCGCAGTGAGGTCCAATTTAAAACTTTTTAAGCGAAATAAGATCAACGGTTAATAATGCGGAAGCATGTGAATATAGTGGAAGCAATTATAGGGTATCATATATCTAAGTCAAATATAGTAGAGCTGAAATCCCCCAAAAGTATTAAAGTTGTAAAGAGTAAAGGTTTATTACAGATTAAGACTGCTACCGAGCTCACTACAAAAATCGCTCAAAATCCCAAAATAAAATATGAACTCTCACACCCCAAGTGCTGGCTCTCCAACTTCCAGCTCGACCTCTTGATCGGCTGGACCCCACCCGTAATCTCTTGCTACAGGTACCTCATCTAGCGCAGGCGCGCCGTCCTCGTAATCAGGGTCGAAACCTAAGCACCAAGAATGGGTCAGATCTAAAGATCTGGCAAGTCACAGTATACAAGTAACATATGATAAATGTATCAAAAGAGTAAAGACAAGCATATAGGTAAAAAGAAGCTTAATATACAGAATCTAGGCAGTTGAGCAGAATAAGTATTGAGAATCAGGATAAACATAATATCTAATCTAAACAATATGGCACATTCACACGAGTTGGATACCGCAGGATATTATGCCGTGGCCCTCCCATACTGAACACAGTTGCGGCGGGGAATCTCACCAAAGCTGGGGAATGACGAGCCCCGCAATCACACTCATCAGTCTCACCACACTCAACACTCGGGGAGACTGGACCCGGCATCACGCCGTCCGTCTAAAACATAACTCATCATGATAGCTCACTCAACACTCATAAATAGCTCCTACCAGTGATGATCAGTCCAAAGGCTGAGCTTAAAACAACTGAGTAAATGTCTATGCCGACTCAAGGAAACAATGAAGGTCTGTGTCTGTCTAGGCTTCACCTTGCGTGAACAAGGTCCTAACAAACTCCCTATGAGGTTCAAGTATTAATTCATTACCATGGATCACAATCCAGAACCGAGCCCACTCGTTGGATTCATACTCAGGCCCATCAAGTACATGGCCTAGTCTAAAACAGTCCAAACGAGGTAACAAGTCTATTTCCAATGTTAAACAGTCCAATATAATCAACCTCTCCAATCTAGAGTATTATACCACCATACATAGGCCATAAAAGGGGCCCGCCTAGCCACAAACACGGGTCAATGTTCACCCATTTATACCACCAGGTCACCTCTAAGTAGTCCTACGTTCAGGTCTTCCATTTATTCAATTCATTAACAGGTATAAACAATAATAAGGACAAAAGAGTGACAGTAATATGATGAGAGAGATAAATCTCCAAATACAAGAGTCAATGGGAAGATATCAACAGTTCAACCTAGGTAGTCGGTCCACTATCTGGTTCAGGT